>JAWPHD010003035.1:0-231097 GCA_037043455.1 Cyrtodaria siliqua | reverse complement strand
GAACGGCAATTTTAATAAAGGAATAAAGGCATATGACGTCACAATCACAAAACGGGTTGACAATAGGGCTAACGCCTTGGAACGGTGAGTGGCCAAAAAAGGCGCTGGGGCTTTAACCCAGGTTCTAGGAGTGCACCAAACCTCCCACTCACCCTACTGTCATCCCAATAAAACGGGACTGTGTAAATAAAGAAATCCCCTTCCATGAACTTTTCTCTAATCAACAATGCAGCATTAATAGGCAATATAAGTAAAACACACATAGATGCTTGTTTTTCTATAGATACAAAAACAATTACCTAGCCAGAGCAACAAGAGAGAATTAACCATTGAAGGCACGACAAAACAAGGTTGCAGACAAACATCAAACGTCACAGTCCTTTTGGGCTTTAGGTAGACGTCATCATCGGGTCCACAGCCTGTCTGGTCATTGCACAATTAAAGATTGTTCTTTGCCGAAGAAGAGTTCTTAAATTTACTTTTATATTTGAAGATTGTTCTGAAGCGGATTTGAAAACCGCCCCCCCCCCCCTCCCCCACCCCACCCCCCACTTGAGAACTATAATGTCATATTTCTTAATTACCACATATAACATATTTGTAAATATAGCAAAAAAAATCACTGCACAAGCATGCAAAATCCCGGAATTGATAATATAATGTATACTTACACGATGTATACCATTTTAAATATAGCTGACTTTGATTTTATTTCTTATGCTATATAAATCAGTAAATCATTATGTCCATAAATATACTATTTTTGGTAATTTAGAACTATGATGTCACAGTGATAGTTCTCAAAATTGCGGCTTTTCCAAGTTGATCAGAACTCTCAATAATAAAGCTTATTTAACATGCCAACTTTCATTTTCTATTAACTGATTAATAGGGAATAAAACGATGTCATATCTTGCATTTTATTTATTTTTGTAATTATTGTTTCTGTGCGTGTTTTTTCGTTGGCTGTGGTCCTTGACTGTTACATTTTCTGTTCGACTTTTATACATACCTCTGTTGGTTGACCGGTTTTTTGAATCATACATTTTTTGTTCTAGTTTTATATCTACTTTTGTTGGATTACCGTGGTCGTTGAATGCTACATTTTCTGTTCTAGTTTTTTATCTACTTTTGTTGGATGACGGTGGTCGCTGAATGCTACATTTTGCCGTTCTAGTATTATATTTACATTTGTTGATGACGGTGGTCGTTAAATGCTACATTTCCTGTTCTAGATTTATATTTACTATTGTTGGATGCCGGTGGTCGATGATGCTACATCTTCTGTTCTAGCTTGCATACATACTTTTGTGGATGACGGTGTTCGTTGAATGCTAAGTTTCCTGTTCTAGTTTTATATCTACTTTTGTTGGAAGGCAGTGGTCGTTGAATGCTACATTTCCTGTTCGACTTTTATATATCTACTTTTGATGGATGACGGTGGTCGTTGACTGCTACGTTTCCTGTTCTAGTTTTAACATCTACTTTTGATGGATGACGGTGGTCGGCTGAGTGCTACGTTTTCTGGTTCTAGTTTTATATCTAATTTTGTTGAATGACGGAGGTCGTTGACTGCTACGTTTTCTGTTCTACTTTTATACCTACATTTGTTAGATGACGGTGGGCGTTAAATGCTACATTTCATGTTCTAGTTTTATACCTACATTTGTCTTTGATAGACGGGACATAACTGCAGTCGGCCACGGATATGCTATAACGAATGAATGCGAATAAGGAATAATGAACGCGAATAAGGTAAATGTCATTCCAATCAATGGAAATAGTTTTAATTTGCATTTAATTAATAATAATATATATAATTATGTATATATAATATAATCATTATTATACTAGTAAATATAGCGTCTCCGTGGCCGAATCGTTAACGACGTAGCATTGTAAACATTCGCCTTCTCACCGCTGCGGGTTCGAATCCCACTGGGAGCTCGACCTGTAAGTGAGGAAGGTGTCGATTCTTACGGATGGCGGTAGGTGTAGCAGTACTGGTTCTACCAGAAAAAGTTGGTTGTCTGCCTCCACCACAGACAAACCAATCTACTAGTAATAAAGGAAATGAAACATTAAAAAAAAATACCCAGAAAGAAATGCCCTAGATGTCGGCCTTTGTGTGAACAACTCTCATTAAATGCTAAGTATTACAATCTATTTAGGAGTTGAAACACGAGAAAGATGTGGTCAAGTTTAATTTAACGTACAATATGTTGCGATGTGTAACTTGAGCAAAATAAATGGTGCTTGCTGAATTCACCTTGTATTTGCTCTGTCTTGCGTTCAAGAATCAGGTAAGTAAACATCACGGTAATAACAAGAAAAAAAAAAAAAGAAAAAAGAAAAAAAAGAAAAATTGCTTTCGGCCCTGAACTAAAGTTGTACAATTAAAAGCATATAACCTGAAAGGAAAAAAAAAAACGCAAGCACGGAATTTCCGCTATATATTGTATATACTGCACATTTAATTCCATATATATTTCAAGGAAATCCCAAGATATTTTGTAACAACAAGTCGCAGTTAGAGAAAGGACACACCCTGTGATGTTGTCACAGTACACATTGTAACAAGAAATTCATAAATGTTGAAGGTTCCTCTTTCAAGGGTCATTCCAGTATCACATTCGTGTTTATAGTAAGACTAAGTAAAGGTCAATCTCCCTAGCAATGTTTACTTCCACTATCTGTTACAAGTATTGGCTACAATATCGCTGCTCGGAGGTTGGGTAAATGTCTCACTCACTAATCGGTTAGCTCCCTTGAACCCACGGGTAGGGAGTAATTCTTACGCCATAACAAGTAGTAGTGTGTTCTTCGGTTTTGAATATTTGTAATAAATGCTGACAGATAAGTTTATTTGTATTGCAGGTGAGATAAAGTCTGAAATTGGATGTGCAGCATTTAGATGACACTGACACCAAAATATGGCAGTGTTATGGGTGTTAAACGTACCAGGATGTGACTGTGTTTCATAAAAAACGAAACTGTTAGTTTAGAAACTTGCTGTTGTAAATGGCCCAGTAAACTTTATTCATATAGACCAACGTAGTAAATATGCTCTGTGTAGTGAGACCTACATTACATTGAAATGTTAAAACGTTTACAATATTCATCAATACAACCAACAAATGGAAAGATACACAGTATCACAGCTAGGCCCGCCAGAACATTTGAACATGAATACATTTGTTTCAAAATAATAGATATAGAAGCGAATATTTAGTACGTATAGGAGTATAATGTTTTCATATACTTATTAAACTATGATCGTATTTCCGTCGCATTGTACGGGACATAAAATCGGGGAGCACCAGACACAATGTTGCTCAATTAACACAATTTCCTAACTTATAATACGAGGTATTTTGTGTTCCGAGATATTTAATAAAGTTAATGTTAATATTTGAAAACACCAAGTCCTTGTTGATATATCTATAATAGAGTGTTCTTGTTTATATTTTAACTGACCCTTTAAATAGTATATAATTTCGCAAATCTGATTACTATCAACGAACTGTCTAATCTAAATAAAATAATGAATACAATAACTACATGGTAAGAAAACATAACTTCAATATAGTAAGACAATCGTTGGGTAATGTCAGTTGTTTTGGTATCAGCGATATAATGGTATACGGATACATCGTATCGCGATACGTATCACAATATATTATTTGATATCTAGTACACAAGTGTTTGTAAGTTATGTAATGTAATGCAAAACTAATAATTTAGTCATTGTGATAATATGAGACATACATTTGATTTGGAAAATTAATTCTTTAAACAGTGTATAAATGCAAACATGTGATCTGCAAAGAATTTCTAAAAACAGTGTGTATTTGACTGTTAAAGTTGTATTTCTCTACCTTGAGTTGAAGTGTTATGAACATTACCAGAAACTATGCTCAAGTTACATCAAATAATGGTGAAATATTGAATTAACACAAGTTATGAACACATTTGTGCATATGTTTGTTTGTTTTAGGTATCTTTATCATTTAACTTCGAAATTGTTAAAAATGAATCAAATTAAACAGCGTTTTCTCTTGTTCTGAACTGAAACTACATGTAAACTGTTTTATTACTGCGCAGATTTATACTGTTACTGTTACTGCGCAGATTATCTTCGAGAATCAGTAATTACCGCGTTGCGCCTCGTTCTGAATCGTGTCTAAAAAATAAACGTCTAAAAATTAAACTGATACTGCGGTGATTCCCCTCATTCTATATTTGAAATACTATTACTAACTACGACACATATAGCGAAAAGAACGAGAAACATATTATGCAGTTTCGAAAAACTACGTCCCATTGCTCATTACTTCCCTCTCCATTAGCCACGTTCCTAAACCTTGTAGCGGCGGGCAAAGAACGAAAAAACGAACGAATAGTATTAGTGTTTGATTAATTAACATTTAATTTCATTAATTAACATTTAATTTCATTAATCATTTTATCAGATGAGTGCTGTATTTCATATCAGATGTATAAAGAAATATTTACACTGTCCACTCAGATCGATAAACAAAGTTAAAAGTTTATGTATTGCCATTGATGTTCTCAAGGGTATTTTCACACTCATTGTAATATTTTAAAAGTCAATTGTTTGAGGATTTTGGAGGATAGCCTCGAAAAGTCATAGACCTATGACGAGGTAAATACAGTTTATTTTTCTTCTTTTTCTATTTTTCTTCTCTCTTCTTCTTCTTCTTCTTCTTCTTCTTCTTCTTTTCTTCTTCTTCTTCTTCTTCTTCTTCTTCTTCTTCTTCTTCTTCTTCTTCTTCTTCTTCTTCTTCTTCTTCTTCTTCTTCTTCTTCTTCTTCTTCTTCTTCTTCTTCTTCTTCTTCTTCTTCTTCTTCTTCTTCTTCTTCTTCTTCTTCTTCTCTTCTTCATCTTCTTCTCTTTTTCATCTTCTTTTTCTTCTTCTTCTTTTTCTTCTTAAAGTATGTGACATGCATGCTGAAATGTCATGCATTTCATCAACGTAAGCCTTCCTATGGCAAGCATGTAGCCTGTGTGTTGTATCCTGTAGTTTTAATGCAACATTATGGTCAACTTTGTAAAGTCAATCGATGTCACCGTCATATGTGTGGATAATCAAGTATGTTAAACCAGAATGACAAACAATTCAAATGAACACGTGAAACACTCGCATTAAACAAATACAATATGGTGATATTTTGTAGTATATATTTTGTCGAAGCGGCGAAACAGCTTTGCTTGTTAACTACAAGTTGACGATGAAGATTAAAATCTGCAACAGTAATACTCTGTGCAAAAATATCTGTATCTTCAACATTGTCATGTTATCATGAAACATGTTCAATTGACATTGCCATGTTATCATATCTACTTATTTCTCCGTTCAAGTAGAGTAGAGCGCTCTATCTTGTTGTCCTCTGAATCATCTTATAATTGACATTTGTTGAACTGCTGTAGGTAAACATGTGACTTCGTACGTATTGTTTGAATTGAATTGAATTGAATTGGATTTTATAGTCGCATCAACAAAGTCATGTGGCGACTTTCCAGCTTCCACTGGTGGAGGAAGACACAGGTACCCCTCCGGGTAATTGTCGTACACGGGAGGGCACCTGGGTAGAACCACCCTAGTTCTGCTAGCTAGCTGGATAGCTTCCTCACATAAATATTCCTAGGCCCCTGAGGGATCGAACCTACAGCGGTGAGGGGCAAGTGATTTCAAGTCAGACACTCTAATCACTCGGTCACGGGCGCCCCTCTGTATTGTTTGAACAAAATATGTTATACATTGTGTCATACTACGACGGTAATTCTTGAGTGTTGATTGATTAACGTCCTCAAATATGTGACTTTGTCTTAATATTGTGAAGCACAAATTTGAAGAAATGTCCCTTAGGGAGTTTCATACTTCCATTTCTCAAAGCACAATGAAGTTAATATGTGGACTTCAAATTGATTCTGAAAGCACCAATTATTTCCCATACATTTCTCAAAGATGCGTTCACATGTTTATGGGATATAATGGAGATTGACGTTCGGTGACATTCAATCCACAAACAAGTACCACTACATCCATATTTTCTCAGAGCATAATTTCCAATTAAGATGGAAAACTGACAACTTTAATAAGCTTCGTAAAACAGAATTTGAGTATTTCTGTTATTATTACAAATTTAATATTTTTATCATTTTATTTTAACAAATATATTTCTGCGGGTATCTAATTTCAGCTACTGTTTGGCGGACGGTTTTACAATTATTTGATTGCAGACAGAATACATATAGATACAGATAGATACAGATAGCTGGAACATCTTAGCGTACTCATATGCGCGAATAAAAAGCACAAGCACTAAAACTTAGCCTAAACTGGAAGTTTCTGCTATTCTGAAAATAGTTTTTGTTCGGATTTATAAAGAGACAGAGTTCAGTTTTAAAAAATTATCATTTGAACTAGATTGGTATTCGGTTTAATAGAGCCTTTTGTTTTTATAATCACTTATATACAAGCAACACAAAAACAAACAGGTGGCAAACAAAACATACACTCTCTACCATGTAAGTATACAAACAAGTTCGCAGCAAGAAAAAAAATGCACAAGTTCGATTGCTTGTAATTTTAGACGATCCGAATGATGTTTTGGAAAATATATTAATCTGATTTGATTTGTTTGTCTTAAAGTATAATTGACGTAGATACAAATGGAAAGTAGGAGACATTGCATGGACCAGTAAGCGGTGTGTCAAAATAGTAAGTTACATTATTAATGCTCCCTTCGTTATTTAAACATTTAAGTAATGTGTATTAAAACTGTAAATGGAGAACACTTAGCATGTGTTGTCTCTTGCCCTGAATCGTTCCAGTATACAACGAAACGGGACACTCAATATTGCATTTACACATAACGTTTCGTCATTGCGCGGTACGCTTTTGGTATTTTACAGAATTACGCATGCGTTAGCGAACCGGTGCCTATACACGTTTTCGTATGAGGTTATTTACCTCTGTATAGGCTGTGTTACCTCTGTATAAGCTGTGATACCATTTATAGATTAGGCTACCATATATAGGCTATGATACCATTGGGAAGGTTATAATACCTCCTTATAAGCAATGATACCATTTATAGGCTATGATACCATTTATAGGCTATAATACCATGTATAGGCTATGCTATCATTGGAAGGTTATAATATCTCTTTATATGCTATGATACATGTATAGGCTATGATACGTCTTTGTAGGCTATGGCACAACTGCTTGTATACTATTGAAATGTATAATAGTTTGATTAACACCAGGACTACGTGCAACATTTTACGTTTCATAGAACATTTAATTTCTCTGACAGACACACTACCGTCCTTCGCTCTATTTACAGTCGTAATTTTCGGTGTTATTCATTGTATATACATGATCTTTGAGGTTTTTTTTCTAAGATAATTAATGAAAACATATTACTCTTGTCAAACTGGGAGTGGTGAAAATACTATTAAGTTTGAAAAATATATCATATTGGTCTGTATTAGAGCCATATCCATATGTATGGGAATAAACGAATAAACACATTTCTGTACATCGAAATGAGTATGTCACTTAAAAACTGCTGCGAACAATCAAATACATCTTTGCAAAGTGACACGTGATCTACAAATACATGTTAAGAGTACTTGTTCGTTGTATCCTTTAATTTTATGTAAATTTTCACTAGTCCAGTAGCAGCCCGAGACTGCTAGTAAAAATGATGCTTGGCTACCAAATGTTTTGTCTGGGTAGTCCGATGGGTAAATCAGTGGCGTAGCTGCACTAAGGAACTGCAGGCCTGGGCCTGCAGATTATTCTGGGAAACGAACATTTTGAAAATGCCAAATCCCCCATAAAAACTGCGAGGGGAGGTGTGTCTAATTAAAATTCAGCAAAAACATATATGTATTAGCATTTTAAATGCATCTCGTATTTCTAGGGGACGATACCCCCACCCCTACAGTGCTCAGAAATTAAACGTGCCTGCAGCTTCAAAAAAGCCAGATACGCCCAAGGCAGTAAAACATGTGTTCAAAAATAAATAAAGTATAAATTGATAGGTCGTGTAATGACTGCACTCTCTCTAACCTAACCTTTTAAAAACCTGGGTCCCTATTTATGAAACAGCCTACGACCATTTTGATCGTATAACCAATTTCTTCAATGCTTCAATGTAAATTACAATTTTCAACTAAACGTGATTTCATTTCATTTTCTTCTACATGTGATATTTCTGCATTACGTGCACGCATAATTGTATACATTGATTGCTTAGGTGAAAAAAGTGAACGAATACAATTTGAGACTTATCGTCAGATGTTTATTAAAACTGGGCCCAGATATTTTCATAATTTAAATAAATGCTTGAAGGGCATTACTAAAGATTGTCTCAGTCATCAAAATGAGTGTTGTCCGTATATTTTGTTAGTAAAGTATTGATCGAGATGGGTGTTTATGTGCTTGGCTAACCTTGCATACATAAGGCATGTGGCGATAACTTGAAAATGCATTTAAAATTCATGAAAAGAAACCGAATTCCAATTAAAATACCTGTTTATGTGAAATATGCTATTGGGCTAGTACAATTGGAGCCGGTCTAGTGATTTACCCAAGCATGTTAATTTCTAGTCCTGTTATTAAATAATTCATCGAGTTACTGAACAATAAACGAATAGAAGCAGATGCAGAATGTGTGACTTTAACTCTCGTTTAAAACTAGGATTTAGCACTATAAATAGATTAGATAAAGCAACTGATAGCATACTGACTCATCGAATTACTGAACAATAAACGAATTGAATGTGTGACGTTAACTCTCGTTTAGCACTATAAATAGATTAGATAAAGCAACTGATAGCATACTGACGTAACACGAGTATCATTAATTTTAGTAGTGTATTTAATACCTACACGTTTGATAACGTCACATCACGATATATCTTTCTTACCTTTTTTTTGAAAGATGTGACATTTTGGAAAACATATGAATAAACTTAACACAATGCAATGCCGCTAACGGAAAAAAATGAAACAGTTAAAGTGCTTGCAAAAGTTGATAAACAAATCGACCAGGAAAAGTAACATTCAAGGACGACGGTCAACCGCAAACAAATACAGAAACAAACAGCGACTATAAAGATGAATTTGGCAAGATATGACATCACAACTACAAAAGGCTTGACAATAGGGCTACCACCTTGGAACGGTCAGTGGCAAAGAGCCACTGGTGGTTTAAACTAGGTTTTATGGTGCACCAAACCTCATTCATCATGACTGGGTTATCATGTTACATATTACCCAGGGCTTGAAGAGATGTAGGAGAATCAGAAAATATTACGAAATGGTCATCAGATTCCTGAATTAAGGCAAGTTCAATTGCCTTAAGTTCAGCTGAAAATATAGAGGCATTGTCAGGCAGGCGTCTCTTTATTCTGTTTTTGGAACAACATCTGCTGCAGCTACCGTATCTCCATCTTTAGAGCCATCTCTGTATATATGTTGAAAGTTACCGTATTTCGATTTAATTTCATTCAATTTGCTTTGAAAGACATTAGGATCTGTACTGGATTTGTTACTAGTTCAAAGATCAAAAATAATTGTTGGTTTATCCACAGTCCACGGTGGAATTTGTGGTACTTTGTACTTGGCAATCACATTTAGGTCGATTTTCGTGTCTCTTAATGTTGGTTTATACGGTTTTCGATCAAACAGAGGCTCATAACTAGGATTAAAAACAGTATCGAAAGTTAGGTTTGAAGTGTTAGGTTGTAATTTAATGGCATATTGAAGTGCTAGTTTGTCTCATCTATGAGACAGTGAGACAGTGATGGTTCATTAGCTTCAACATATAGAATTTCGGTTGGTGATTTACGAAAGGCACCTAAGGCGAGTAGTAATCCTTGATAGGATCGATCATCTGCAAGTATGCCATGCGGGTCAATCCATATACTATTGAGTCGTAGTCCAGCTTGGATCTGATAAGAAATTTATAAAGTTGTAAAAGCACTTTACGATCTGCTCCCCAATTATTGTTTGCAACAACTTTAAGTACATTATGAGCTTTAAGGCACTTGACCTTTAGTATTTAATGTGTGGTATTAACGGTAATTTACCTTCGAAAATAAGACAAAGGAATTTTGTCTCGTCCACTTCTATTCTATTCTAGTATTGGTGACCCATCCAGTGTTAGATGAGGGTCTTCATGATGTTTACGTAGTTGACAAAAGTGAATACAATTAGTTTTAGATTTAGAAAATTTAAAACCGTTTTCATCCGACCAGGTCTGAAATTGAGACATTGTTGAAGTTGTACCTTAATAGTGTTCATGTTTTTAGCACGATAACATATAACAAAGTCGTCAACATATATAGAGCAATCCACACCAGGATTGATGCATTTAACTATACTGTTAATAATTAAATTAAATAGGGTGACAGAGAGTATGCTGCCCTGTGGCACACGCATCTCCTGTTTATGAATGTTCGAGAGGGTTGAACACTTTCGGACACGAATCTGTCTATCATGTAAGAAATTCTCTATAAAAATGGTATTCGGCCTCTAAGACCAAGGTCATAAAGATCATTCATGATACCGAACTTCCATGCAGTATAATAAGCTTTTTCCAAGTAAATAAATACAGCGACTAGATGTTCTTTCTTTACGAAAGCTTCCCTAATAAATGATTCAACTCGAATGAGAATGTCTGTTGTGCCTCGTTGGCTCCAGAATCCACTTTGAAACTTTGTTATCAGTTTGTTGGACTCCAGGTACCAAGCGAGTCTCTCATTAATCATTCGTTCCATGGTTTTACATATACAACTCGTTAAAGCAATAGGGCGATAACTTATTGGGTCCGTTTGATCATTTCCAGGTTTGGGGACTGGAATAACGATTGCTTCCCGAAAAGAATCGGGGAAGTTTCCTGTCACCCAAATCTTATTAAATATATCAAGAAATGTAGAGAGACAGGTTTCAGGTAAATATTTTAAAAATTGATAATGGATATCATTAGGACCCGCTGATGTATTATGAGCCTTTTTAAGGGATTCTTGAATTTCTTTGAGAGTGAATAGTTTATTGTATTCCTCCAGATTGTTCAACTTGAAATTGAGCTTCTTCTGTTTTTTTAGTTTCTTTTTTTTTAGAAAATTTAGTTGACAATTTTCAGAAGAAGGGTTTAGAAAAAGTTTCTGTCAAAGTGTTTGTAATATTGTTGACATATGTAATATCTTCATTATCAGTTTTAAGATGATTTACCCAACTAGAAATACCTTTACAGTTTATTTTACGGACCATGTCCCATGTCTTCTTAAGAGATAAACGAGAGTTCAGTCTAGCGACATAAGATCTCCAGGATTTCCTCTTGCTATCCTTAATAGTACGACAGACTTGTGCAAGAAACAAATCTAAAAGTATCTAAATGATTTTGAGTTGGCCGCAAGTTAAAAGCATTCAATGCAGCTTTACGATCGCTGACTGCCTTTTTTTTACGATCGCTGACTGCCTTTTTGCAGTCATCATCGTGCCATGGTTTATGTGGGCGTTTTGGATTTGCCGAGGTTTTTGGAATAGTATGATCAGCTATATCATGAAGGGTTTTGATATCAATAGTAGTTAGGTCTTCGACATCCTCGAAAACGGAAGACTTAACGTCTCACACCACAATTAATTAAGGGTCCCATTGTAATGTTTTTGTTCGTGTGATAGAGATAAAACAGATTTTGCAACATGTATTTATGCTTAAATTCTTCATTGATCCAATATCTGCAATTTAAAAAAACATTTAACACATATTTACCAGATTAAAGGTTTTTTAATTTCATGTTTGCGTGACACCTATCACAAAAAAACAACCCAGAGGTGATTAGACCCATGATGTGTAAAATGAGGCAGAATTAGCTAGAAATCTTATATCAACATGCATTTTTCTGTGATCTCTTCCTAAAATGCTGTAGATTTAGAACCTGGTAAAGATAAATCAATGGATCCTGTAAATTGTAGAAAAGCGAACTTGTTTTTTTTATCTGCCTCCTTCATCTGTAGGGCACGATATTCAAGGGAGATTATAGTGGTGTGAGTCCTTTAATTGTTCCTCACCAAGAGATTGAAACGTATCCCAATCAGCTCTTCGAAGTTTCCATCGTTGCGTTTTTTCGAGACGTGGAGGTAATTCAGCTTGTAAACATTTCATATTAAATACAATTTCATTCAAGTTAATTTCTTATTCACTTTAATTTGCAATGCCCTTAATTAAAGGAATTAATATCTCGTGTCACTAATATTGACTATTTAGTATACAAAAAACATATATGGATACTATTCTCTATGTAAAATTATTGGCAATAAAATAAGTTTAAATCACAAAAAACATAATTATGTTTTTAAATATCGTGCATGTATTATATATGTCTATTTAATATAAATGTTACAAACCATTGCAATGCATGAATTCTAATAAATACAGCCAACATGTATCCAATATTATTCGCTTTTTTTCTGTAGGAATGTTGTTGTTTTCTAACGGAATATATTGCCCACATTAGTACAAATATCCTTCAGGGAAATATAATTTTCATATTTTCTCTACCATACGTCCAAACAAATCAGTAGTGATATTTTTACTGGTCCTTTGGGACCAACGAGCCCAATATAGGTGGCTTTGAACTAGAATACCGCTTACAATTAAGCTAGTGGCGTGAGAGGTGATTGCTTCTTTCATTACTTCTCATGAACAGACTTAATACAACCGAGTCTGCTGCGTTATTCTCTTAATTGTGTTTGTTGCTCACAAAGAGTCACCTTTATCAGTATTTATTAGCACTCATATGACGTATTTATTTGATCGTATTTTCATAATTATATTGACATGATTAATGTATGTACAATACACTGCTAAACATAACAGCATGATCAATGTCATATCGGAATACGTTTTTTTCGACGAAAATGTCCCATATGTGTGCAAACACAGTACAATTCATGTATACAGAAACGCGTAGGAACAAATCTGGATGACTTTAAGGGACTATTTCCCACCGCAAAATGGTCAATGAAAAATCATGGAAAGCTTGCTTATTTACTTCTAATATGCTTCATGCTTGAATAACTCAGGTGTATAAATTGAGGCCTGTTAGTAGTTATTTCTTTGTATATTGAATATTATCTAAGGTATAGCTTAATACATTACTTTGAATTTTACTTTTATGAACGTATGTGTATCAGTGATTTACTGTTACGAGTACTCTCTCTCTCTCTCTCTCTCTCTCTCTCTCTCTCTTCCCATCCCTCTATCCGTCTACCCCACACATACAAAACAATAGGCCCGCAATAGGTCCCTAATGATGCAACACCATACTGTGACTGTGTGGAAACAATTTAATATAAATATAATGAAAACTGTATAGAAAAACAACGAATAAATGCCATATTTAAAACAATAAAGTCGTTTTCTTTTTATGCTCGTGACTACAAACTGGGAGCATTGTGCTAAAAAACTCGTATGTTCGAAATTAAGGAAGGTTTAATAAGCATTCTAGTATTCTACTAGCTGTTTGTTTGTGTTTCACAACATTGCTTCTATGGTGAAGTGATTTACAAACTTCGTAAGATCCTTGGTCATGATCACTTTCATACTAACTGTGTTAAACTTGTTATAAGGTTTATCAAAAGAGATTATGACCCTATCATTTTGCAACGCACTGCATGCTTGTTGGTGGACTCATTTACAGTTCGCCACTATGCTTTCGTCTTTAATTGTGCGATGACCGGACATGCTGATACCTTCTACCTAAAGCCCAAAGGGACGGTGACATTTGATGTTTGTCTGCAGTCTTGTCTTGTCTTGCCCGCAATGGTTTACTCTTTTGATGCTCTTTCTATGATTTTTTTTTTGTATTTATATATACACGATCATCTTTGTGTTTTACTTGTATTGCCTACAAATGTTGCCTTGTTGGTTAGAGAATAGTTCATGAAAAAGTTCATGGCACGGGTTTCTTTATTTACACTGTCCCGTTAAATTGGGTTGACGATGTTATGTTACACTTAAGTATACACTCACATATTGTACAAAACCAAGAGGAAGCGGGCTCAAGCCTACTTACATTCATCCAGATACATGCCATTCAAATCGTGTTACACTTAAATATATACTAACGTATTGTAAGAATATACGTGTAGATACAGAAGGCTTCTAGTTGCTCACATTCATACAGATAAAGGCCTTTCCTGTCATGTTACATGTAAGACCACAAAACCATATTGGACACAACACTGAGACAGTGGGCTTCAAGTTACCCACACTAATACATATAAACAAACCATACACGCCAGTCCTGGCAGGTTACATATAAGACTACACCCACGTATTGTTTGGAACATAGAGTCAGAATGCTTCAAGTAGCCAATGCTCATACAAATATAGGCCATACATGTCAATTTACGCGTAAGTATATATCCATGTATTGTACAGGACATAGCTTCAGAAAAAAAAGGTATGATAATGGACCTTTGGAAACGGCCGAGCACGACACATACGACATATTGCTCGGTTTGATTGAAACTGTTTATGAGCGGTATTGTGATATGCTAGCTACCGCCCACGCCCTCTAGCCCCGGGTTGAGCAGAACTCAATATTCATAAAATCAATAGTACACAATTTAAATCATCCCGAAGATTGCATGCATACGGCGGTGGACATGGAGTCATATGCTTCCCCATGTCGTACGGCGTATGGTCCCAGTATCTAATAAAATTAAATGCACCGAAGAGCGAAATAAACATAATAAAATTTAGTTGGGAGCAGCGGTTATGAAGCCTGCGTATCACAAGTAACAGTCAAAAGACTAAATTAAAAAGCAGACAACATATCCTATAAGTGGTTAAACAATACCCAGAGCCTTTTATCGGCCGGAGTAGTGGAACCACCGAATCAAAAGTCTTCAAGTAGCCCATACTCATACAGGTTTAGGCAATACGCACCATATTACACCACATATTGTACAGACTATTGATATAGTGAGATTAAGGCCACCAACACTTATATAGATATAATCCATACCTATCACATAATGTCAGAAGGCTTTAAGATACTTACACTCAAAATGATAAAGGTCATACCATATACGTAAATAACACCCACGTATAAGTACAATAAGTAAACCCATATATTGTACAGACGAACATATAGAGTCGGAAGGCTTCAAGTCGCTCACACTCATACACTTACAGGCCATACTTGTATTGTTACCCGTAAGACCATACCCACATACTGCACATACGTACATATAGAATCAAAAGGTTTTGAGTAGCTCACTCATATAGATACACGCTATAACTTTAATGTTACAAGTAAGTACACACTAACCCATTGTAAAGAACCTAGAGTATCGGGCTTCAAATTAACCATTCCCACACAGATTCAGGTCATGCCTGTCATGTTACAGGTAAGACCACACCTACACATTTGTACAGAACATAGACATAGCAGATTTCAATACACACACACACACACACACATACATGTACAGGCCACACCTAATACAAATATGTTTTTATTTAATTATTGCAGAATTTTAGTTTCTTTTTCTTTTTTTTGTAAAATACATACATGTATCCCTTTATTGATTTATTGATTGACTGATTGATTGTTTGATTTATTTATTTAATTAATTAACTAAAGGTATCATTACACCGAGTGTGATATAGGAAATTAGGGATATTCTGACATTTCATTATTATAAATAAAATAATGAATAAGCATTTAAAATATATGCTTATTACAGAAATCAACATTTTTAGTTATTGTTTACACCGAGAAATACATTTAGGGATTCACGAACCTTTGGGGACCCTTTTAGAAACAAGACGAAATGTATAACACATCAGTATACCTAATATGGTAAACGAAAATAAGCGATAATCTAAAAAATAAGTTTAATTGAACTATTCCAGAAATCAGCAGTTTAAGTACTTTATTTTTACAATTTTTTTCCATGTATTAGTTCATTGACATATATCAATACACTTAAATTGGTAAATACAATAATTAATGAGCATTTAAACTATATTTATATTGAATTATTCCAGAAATCAGCATTTTGAGTTATTTTTTCATCATTTTGACAAAAAAAAAGGAATTTAGGGATTCACGAACCTTTGTGGACCCTTTTGAAAATAAACCGAAATGTATAAAACATTATAACACCTAATATGGTAAAAGAAAATAATAGATACGTTAAAGACATATTTTTTATTGAAGTAAGATGAAATGTATAGAATAGCATTATACCTAATAATGTAAAAGAAAATAAGAGATATGCTAAAGAGAAATATATATTAGGAGGTATTCCAGAAATAAGCAGTTTTTATCTATAATTAGTGTTTTTTACATTTCTTTCCATAATTTCTAGCAAAATACCCATATTTATCCCTTTATGGATTTATTATTTCAAAGGAATAGTATCATTACACTTAAATTGGTAAATACAATAATGAATAAACATTTAAAATATATGTTTATTGAATTATTTCAGAAATCAGCAAAATTTTTACCCAAAAAATAAATTTAGGGATTCACGAACATTTGGAGATGCTTTTAGAAATATGGAGAAATATAAAACACACATTTGAGGAAAGTTCGGTGCTTTGGTCCGGCGTGTCTAGATTGTGTCTTAAAACCTGGGTTTTGGTCCCTAGCTATAAGTGCTTCGATATTGATAAATGTATGTATATAATTGACAATTCATGTTCGTGTAATGTAAATCAAATAATCCAGAAATGAAACATTTAATAGCCTAGTATATTGAAACAAGTACAAAAGTCGAACAGGAAATGCAGCTTTCACAGAACACAGTAAAACCAAAAACACGAAAAATACAAACATGAATGGCAATGTTAATAAGAAAAAATGAAATACGACGTCACAAATACAAAAAAGGTTGACAATAGGGCTACCGCCATGGAAGGGTCAGTGGCAGAAAAGGCCGCGGGGGGCTTTGACACTTCGACAGCTTATACACTAAATTGCCTTTAATGAGACCAACTTTGACATTGCTTGACGCATCGCATATTCCAAAATCGTTATACGACCTTGTAAGTATTCGTATCATTTACAAGGGAAATTGTATAGGTGTAAACTGTCCTTCATACGACGTTGATTTTTAATGTGTTGACTTTCCATAGATGAGTATAAAATGGTGCACATGACGGTTTGTGCCTCACACGATGCAGATAGCGTTAGGAATAAACATCGAACAAACAATAGTTAAGTTCGACTTTTTAGGTAATATATACAACATATAACATTTTTGTTGTGTTTATTGTTTCCAAGGGATTACCTTAGTATTTTAATTATATTAGTGTTTTAACCTATAAGATAACTAGGCAAGAATGTGATTTTTGAGAAGTTTTTATTTATTATTTTTTAAGCCTGCAAAATATCAAAAGTACCTCCCATATAGTAAAACGACATATTACGTTACACCAACGTATTGCTTTGAACAAATTCATTTGTTGGCATTGAGTGTTTACAAAAGATTAACATTTGTATTTATTCTCAAACAAAAACATTCAAAATTTCGTAAGTTTAAATTATCTCCTTTCTCATTGAAATGATAACGATTTTCGATAACCCATAAGAGTTTGTTCTCAAAAAATATTTGCTTTATTTTTATCACCGACTTTGTTTATAAATGACTTTGTAGCATTATTAATGGTTATGTCTATGTCACTTTATCTGACAACTGTAATGTTACTGAATGTTTCATGGCATGGGTCTACAGCGTACAGATCCACTTCCGTATATATGTACTATTTATGCACACTGCACGTATTTGAGCATATGTGGTCCATTTTCGCGGCGGGGAGCTTCAATGTTAACAGAATGGTACACCAAAAAATGAAGGCTGGCCAGATTTCTTTGCTAAAAATAGCTCAGTGAGCCAAAAATAGCGCATACGTGGCAGGTAAACAACAATCAAATTATATGCCTCCGCGTAGATAAATAGTGACTCCGGGTTTGCATGAACTGAATGTAATGAGAATAACTGACTGAAACTAAAATGGGCTATGTATGTAATAAGAAAACAATAGTATTCCAAATGACAATATATCAATTGTGTCTACAGTATTTGCATTGTCTTACCTAATAAAATAGTTGATCATATTGGGGAAAAAAATCTAGTTACGGAATTGTTTTATTTGATTTTACTTCTGATTGAACGTAATACAACATTCTTATTGCTTTATTATGCATAATTGTATATAGCAACAACTATTTCGAAAGTCTTTTAGCGATTCACGATGTCAGTGAATTATTATTAATGATTATACGAAATGAAGAAACATGTTTACCACCACTGGAAGAATTGAAGATGCAAGCACAGAGGAATGTTTCTTCTTTGAATTCAGACTGGTTTATTGAGACATTCAGTAAGTGGATGAAAAAGCATAGGAACTGTGTCGGGATTTGAGGGTATTACATTGAAAATGTGTCAATGTAATTAACGTTCAATGACGCATAAATTGACGCATAACGTCAAGTTGACGTCAAGGTGACGTCGTTATATTGCCGACCGTGCTCAGGGTGTGTGTTACCGATGATGTTCAAATGTATGTCAAATGTTAACAGTTTTATGTAAATTTATAATTTTCACACATTCATAGGGCGGAAAATTAAAGTGTGTATTGATGTAGATTTTGTTTAATGATGTCCCTTAATAACCATTTTATAGCAGAAGTCCTCGAACTTTATGAACATCCCTCGTACATAAATACATACTAAAGTATTTACACAGCTGTTCATTTGACGAACTAACATCAATACATCCCAAATCGCGGATCTTATCTTAATCAGAAGTCTTTGTCATGCAAATATTTGTACATATATGCTTAATAGCATGCAAATGCTTGAACAATTATGCACACGTCTGTTCATTTGACGAACTAACATCGATACAATTACCATCACAGAAGCAGAGCTACTCATTCTGTATTTCTGGTCGTTAACAACTGGTTCATAACATGAGGACCTTTGTCTTTATCAATTTTATAGCCACGCTCTGTTGGGTCTGGCATATTTAGCATGTCCTTTTCAAAGCAGTAACTGATTTGCACATTTGATAGATGAAGTAAAAACCTATCATCTGTTTGGGAGAGGATGTGTGGGAAAACTAACTTCCTTGGTTTTAAACTCTTGTTTCAAGTACCCTTTTTTATTCTCAATGTATTCAAAGACATACATTTATTTAAGATAATTCTTAAGCCTAACCAGCATTGTTCATCATTACATTATATGCCATTGTATTGCCAGTTTCAAAGGAAGAGCAACAATTATCTCACTCTGTGTGTGTGTAAACCATCGTCCAGATCCGCTCACATTTACGTCAACACTATCATATATATGGATTAATCTGGTCAAATATAAATGCTTGCCAGTCTCAAAGAATAGATATTCCACACACAAACATTAACTCTACAATTTGAATAATCGCCATTCCGTACAAAATGATGCTATCCACTTCATCGACACTCCTTAAAGCTGTACAGTCCCTATTTTAACTGACAATAACTCATGAATATGAATGAGTCACGTGTGAAGTAGTTTCAAATCGACGAACACCCCAAAAGTCGGTATATAAGGAGAAATCGATACGTAAAATTTCACATTTTTATTTAACCTTCGTACAGGTAACATCGATAAATATACGGCTCTAGAATGTATGTGATAAAAAAAACAGTTGCCCGGAACGGGATTTGAACCACAGCCTTTGCACTTGTAAGATTTGGAAGATGTATGCTGAACCTCTTGACCACTGCTATTTATTGGTATTTTGTAGCATGTTTAACACTAAATAGGCATTACGGAATAACAAGAGCGCGCACACAAACTCATCAAGCGCTAAATAACAAGTCGATATATGGTTGATTTGAGACGAAGTATTAGTTTCATATTGATAAGATACAGTATTACACATGGCAATATTTACACGTGCGACAATATGGACTGCATATGTATTGATCCATCTTTAGTTGCGTTCAAATATGTTAAGTTATTTTGCCTCATAATATATGGTAGTTAGTATACTATTTTCTCAAGTAGCGTTGTAGTTCAGTGGTTAGAGCACAGGACTTGAAATCAGAAGGTTGTGTGTTCGAGCCCCGAAAGAAGCTAACTTTTTTTTTCGATAAAAATTACTGTTACCTGTGTATAGGTACGATGTGCACTGGTCGATGTATATACAGTAAATGATTTCATGCGCTATATTTGCTCGCTTAAATACCCGATTTCGACATGAACTGGTGAACATGAAGTTACAAATAAAGACACGCCTACAAAGAAGAAATCGATTGATATAGGGACTCTGTAGCTTTAAAGGGGCAACATTCCCTACCCTGGTAGGAAGAGATTGTAGGTGTCTTATCAATTACACCAGCTATACACTCCGGTCAGTTGCAGTGAATGACTTTAAAAATAGCACATGTAAACAATTCTCACTGGATGCAGCGATTGCAGGCGGTTCAGGAAAATGAACTTAAAAGTCAGCTAGGAATAAAGTTTTCAATATAATGACTCCAAACTACTAGTATATAATTTCTCTTTATTTTATTGGAACTATGACAGTTGTTTTAGTATTATGCATGTGTTACTTTATATTTATTTACCCTTTTATTTTCATCTAATATCCACTGCACTGTGTATAATATAAAAACAAAATACTATGTACTTTTGCCCAAAATAAATGTAATCTGATGACTAAACAGAACGCCGCACAGCCAGCAAATATTCTATGACATAAGTTACCAGTAAATGAAAATTAATTTCCAATTATAGTTGGCTGGAGAAACAGCATACATATACTGCAGTACACAAGATATATGTATAATTTGGAGATGTATATTGGGATGACATTGTGTTGGAAATAAACATTATAAAACAAAACATAACTGTACAAATTATTGTTAGAAATGGCTAGACATGATGGAGATAATAAAATAAGGAATTACATTCTATATAGTTATGACTAAGGAACATCCATCGCTGAGCCTGATGAGGGAATATTCAATTTCCATGGGTGGGATATACATGTAGAAGTGTATGGTGATGTTTCTGATTCTGTTATGAATATGGTAGGGATGATTTGTTATTTGTCGCAGATACAAACATTCCATCCCTGAATCCGCCTTAGTACATGATAATACACGTGTATCGCCTATGTCTTACCTAACATTGCCGCCATAGCCGGGATAGTGAAGACGATACTTCTACAACTGTCTCGCCTCTCACTCCTACGGGTTCAAATCCCACTGAGATCCCGAATTGTCAAGTGGGAATTGTCAAGTGAGAAAGTGTCTTGTGGTGTGGAAACAAATTGGTATTTTCTATTTTAGATGGTCTTAAAAAAATGAATGAAAATAAAATTATCCTTTATTTACAAGCATATTCATTTACCATACAACAATGTGTGCCGACCTAGGTTACGCACCAGAATACATTTAAAGGGACAAACATTCAATAATTTAGAGAGAAGATAGAAGGAAAAGTTAAGGTGCCACGTGATATTTTGGTTCATTGGTTAAGATAGGATGTTTCCTATCTGTTTATTAATATGTCTGTGATATATCCTAATTATGCTTCATGACCACTTTGCAAAAGCAATCAGGAAGTTCGCCAGAAAAGGGTATGACCCTTTAGTATTACAACACATTGCGTGTTTAGTGATTGACCCCTATACAGTCATTCAATACGCTTCACTTTGCCCTTGTGCGATGAATGGACAACTTCTTGGGACTCTATGATTGCACCTACTGAACCCCGACCAAGGGAAGTAGGTGCATGAGCTTTCGTCCCTCGGGTTTTCTGGTCGTACCCTAGATTGGTTTTCTCTTTGGCTGCAACTGCCATGGTTGTTCATTCTGGATACATCCTGAGATGTTTCTTATTTTGTATTTTATATAGCTTAACAACAGCATCTTAGTGTTTCTGTTGTTATTTTCTCTGGATGTGGACTTTATTTGTAGAGAATTCCTTTTGATGGGGTGTAGTTTTGTTTACACTGTATTTTCTATATGGGCGCTGAAGACAGGATAATATCGATGTATCTAGGTGCATAGCACTACAGTATATTCTTTATTTTAGTTGCTAAGCTCTCCAATGGTATTATTAACAATAATCGTATCATGATCAGATAATCCCGTCTAGTTACAGTTACCGTTTGTTTATATATATATAATATGTATAGTTATAATAAAGTATGTCGACAATTAATTTAGAAACAATGTTCAAACAACCTGCATCCTTCTGTATTAATTAAATGCTCTTCTATATATGACTAAACATATTATATCTATGTTTAACACATTGTACGTTATTTAGAGCCGCTCCAGAGAAAGGAGGAATGAAACAAAAAATCCGAGAACCTGCCATACCCGTGTTTACGAATAGATTCCTATGGTTCGTTAGCGTGCTCGGACGATACGCTTGGATTGTCAAGACCGCCCCATTTACGTCAAGACCGCCCCATTTACGTCAAAACCGCCCCATTTACGTCAAGACCGACCCATTTACGTCTAAATATAATTGAAAATGCTATGGGAAAGTGTCCTTTCCAAAACACCGACAAAACGCAGTGGCGCCGGTCAGGCTTGAACACGGTTCTTCCAGTTTTAAGTGCACCGTGCTATACACTGGACCATGCAAGCAAATTAAAAGTATTTACACATGCATTTTAATGAGTCACCGATGAGCAGTTTAATATATACGTAAAATGTTTATCAGGTGAGGCTGAAAAAAATGAAAGTGAAGCTCGAGGCTGTGCCGAGGGCATCTCGTTTTTCGTGCCGAACATGATAAAACTCATTCATGTAGTGGTTACCATCATGTGCTGAAGCGAGAAAATGCAGTTTACAAACATAAACATAACCTTTTACATATACATTACACTGTTATAGATTAGAAGTTCCCATTCTATTTATCATGTTGATCGTGTAAACTCATTTAATTTTTTTGCCATTTGTTGCCGTCAAAAATACACAGACATCATCAAATAAACCCTGATCTCATCAAATGCGGTGCTGACATCGTCAAAAATGTTGTACCTGATGGGATAGGAAGTAACTGCCGAGTTAAGATGTTATCTGGCAGCACCTTCTTTCTCAGCAGAATTCTACAGATCGAGAAAATACCTTATTGCAGTTCTAACACTATATAATCATTGCACCATAACTATCAAAAACAAGCAAACTAACTATCGAGATACAGTTGTTTTGAGATGAAATCCTATTTTTTGTCCTAAATCAATTTGACTAAATTATATATTAACATCGGGCCAGTTTAATTAATGTATATGCGAGACGATGGACTTTACATATAAATCTTGAGTTATTTCAAATATGTGTATGTAAATTTATTAGATTACAATAAAGTGCGTTCCAGCCCCAAAGGAGACAAGCATTTTTTCTAGAAAATTATTGCACTAAAAAGGTACCTGTATACAAGTACGATGTGCACTACTTGGTATATATTAAGCAGTTTTTGTCCTGCGAACATATACGCGTGTTTTACCCTCGCTGCAATGCATGGGCATGATAGCAAACTAGACCAGAGTTTTGAAATTCGTTCAAAGAAATTAAGACAATAAATCCAAATTGATCCTAATTCGGCTAAGGCTTGGACAGAAAGCTGGACTACTAAGCGAAACTGCTTACAATAGGACAACGGTACCACCGGTCCTGCGTTACAATGTATCGCTAAACCGAAGGAACGGATTAAGGGCACCGACTTACTAGTCCTGCGTCAAAATTGATCGTTTAAATGAGGGATATTTGAAGTTCATGTCGCCATCAGTCTTCCGTTAAAACTAATCGATAAATTTATGGATTTAGTTTATTTCCGCATAAGCATCTGAGCCTATATTGTGGACAATAAATTAATGTACGTAATAGATGTAACGTTGTTACATTGAGAATAACCTAATAACGGATATTTTGTTTCTGGCATATGTCATTCATGTGACATCATTTTCATTATTATTATTTCACGAAATAGGCTCATCTTCCCATACTGGAGAATGTATCGGAACACGTAAGGCAATGGATGATATTCTTCCCAGGCAGATAATCTTATAATATACTGACGAGATAAAGAAACGCCTCATCGGGAATTTCCGCTATATATTGTATGTACACTATGCTGCTGTTAATCGAATGGTACATGGCTACGTAAGACCTTTCTTTTCGGAAAAAATGCTAAAACAACACAAATATAGCAAATAGTATTTCTTCAAAGTTTAATTATTGGCATAGTATCTGTTTGGCTCAAGCATGTGAGCAAAGGATGCAAATTTCTGCAAACTCTTTACGTTAAATACAGTACTAAAATAGTCAATTGTTCAAAGAGGAACTTCAATATTTATGAATTTATTGTTATAAAGTGTACTGTGATTAAAACGTCTACAGCATCACAGTTGTGTCCTTTCTCTAACCAACTGCAACTTTGTTTTACAAAACATCTTGGGATTTCTTTGGAATATTATGTGGCATTAAGTGCGGTATATACAATATATAGCGGAAATTCCCGATGGGGCGTTTCTTTATCTCGGCAGTATATTTCAAATGTCATTATCGAAGTATTGAGTTTGTATCATTATCCAAGTATTGAGTTTGTATAATTATCCAAGTATTGAGTTTGTATAATTATCCAAGTATTGATTTTGCATCATTATCCAAGTATTGAGTTTGTATCATTATCCAAGTATTGATTTTGCATCATTATCCAAGTGTAGAGTTTGTATCATTATCCAAGTATTGATTTTGCATCATTATCCAAGTATTGAGTTTGTATCATTATCCATGTATTGAGTTTGTATCATTATCCAAGTATTGATTTTGCATCATTATCCAAGTATTGAGTTTGTATCATTATCCAAGTATTGATTTTGCATCATTATCCAAGTATTGATTTTGCATCATTATCCAAGTATTGAGTTTGTATCATTATCTAAGTATTGATTTTGCATCATTATCCAAGTATTGAGTTTGCATCATTATCCAAGTATTGAGTTTGTATCATTATCCAAGTATTGAGTTTGCATCATTATCCAAGTATTGATTTTGCATCATTATCCAAGTATTGAGTTTGTATCATTATCCAAGTATTGATTTTGCATCATTATCCAAGTATTGATTTTGCATCATTATCCAAGTATTGAGTTTGAATCATTAATCAAGTATTGAGTTTGTATCATTATCCAAGTATTGAGTTTGTATCATTATCCAAGTATTGATTTTGCATTATTATCCAAGTATTGAGTTTGTATCATTATCCAAGTATTGAGTTTGCATCATTATCCAAGTATTGAGTTTGTATCATTATCCAAGTATTGAGTTTGTATCATTATCCAAGTTTTGATTTTGCATCATTATCCAAGTATTGATTTTGCATCATTATCCAAGTATTGAGTTTGTATCATTATCCAAGTATTGATTTTGCATCATTATCCAAGTATTGAGTTTGTATCATTATCTAAGTATTGATTTTGCATCATTATCCAAGTATTGATTTTGCATCATTATCCAAGTATTGATTTTGCATCATTATCCAAGTATTGAGTTTGTATCATTATCCAAGTATTGAGTTTGTATCATTATCCAAGTATTGATTTTACATCATTATCCAAGTATTGATTTTGCATCATTATCCAAGTATTGAGTTTGCATCATTATTCAAGTATTGATTTTGCATCATTATCCAAGTATTGAGTTTGTATCATTATCCAAGTATTGAGTTTGTATCATTATCCAAGTATTGATTGTGCATCATTATCCAAGTATTGAGTTTGTATCATTATCCAAGTATTGATTTTGTATCATTATCCAAGTATTGATTTTGCATCATTATCCAAGTATTGAGTTTGTATCATTATCCAAGTATTGAGTTTGTATCATTATCCAAGTATTGATTTTGCATCATTATCTAAGTATTGAGTTTGCATCATTATCCAAGTATTGAGTTTGTATCATTATCCAAGTATTGAGTTTGTATCATTATCCAAGTATTGAGTTTGTACCATTATCCAAGTATTGAGTTTGTATCATTATCCAAGTATTGAGTTTGCATCATTATCCAAGTATTGAGTTTGTATCAATATTTAAGTATTGAGTTTGTATCATTATCCAAGTATTGAGTTTGTATCATTATCCAAGTATTGAGTTTGTATCACTGCAAAAATTGTACTTTTGAGGACGCCATTGTTTTTGCAGCACAGTTGAGGAACGTGATTTCGATTGACCATTTTAATCATATTGCATTAAAGTTCGGTTACGGTTGTGAAAAGGTTCGCGACGAAAGGTAGGTACGTGTATATGTTGTAAGTTTTGAGGTCATGTATTGGATAAATATATTTTTTGTATTAAGCGCTGTCGACTCACTGTGGTCAGTCGCGATGAACTTCAAATTTCAGAATGTTGTGTGCAGTTTTGAGAAATCTGCTTATACGTTTTTCTAGAATGTTTGAAGTGGTTGGTGTGTGTATGCAGATTTTTCTTATAGCAGTGTGGTGAATTTCTGTTCTGTTTATGAAATTGTTGATGTTTTTTCTTGTGTGTGGGTGCAGCGTCAGTCGACCTTGTCAGATTTGGTTGTTTTGAAAGCCATCTCGGAAGCTGCATTTCTTTTCAGTATTTAAGGCGGTTTCAGTTGAGCTGAAGGGTAGGTAGATGTAATATTCTATTTTATTAAATACCTATCATTAGTATATACATCGTACCTTCATTTTTTTACAATGGAAAACAACAACCCGTATCATAATACAGGTTACCAGTATGCTTCTAATAATAGACTAAGTATCACCATCTTACTAAAAATATATTTCGGAACTACTTTTGGCCTACTTAATGATGTCACTTTGTGTGTATTCCCATTCATATTGGAATGTTAAGAATTCCCCAACTAGCATTAATGTTTTGACGCGAAATATTGACTATTAAAATGTGTGAATGTGTGCATTTATGAATATAGAGATAATTAAAGAAATTATAATACCAAACAATGTGTTTAGTGTGAATATTGGTTATGTCTGTCTTCGTTTCGATAGTGGTGTTGGTGGCTAATATTATTTGTGTCATGACCTGAACAAAATTGTCTGCTTGAGTAGATCTGATAGTAAACCAAGGTGTAACTTTATAAAAGGTGAACAATGAATGAATTTGAAACAATTGACTTTGGGACTCTGTTTGGTGTTGATATTTTGGAACTTTTGGATTTTTAAGATGAAGAAAAATATTATGTGCAAGAAGTAATTCAACAAGAACCAGGTTTGGCAGAAAGTGGAAGGTTGACAGCTGCTGTCAGTCAGCAATCTGAGCACATATAGCTTCCAAATCAGAAACAAACAGGGTCAGTAAAACTGCCAAACATTAATAAAAAAATGAAAGGCGTCCAACTGTTTTGCCAATTACAAAAACACCAAAGGCTTAGTTTATTGAGAGCATGCAAAATAGAAACACTGTAAGGAAGACCGAATCTGTAGTTCACCAGTTCACAACCTGGCTTCGCCAAGCACTGAGGTTGGAGACAAGAGAGATTAGTACGATCGAGACATATGAACTCGACAATTATATCGGCTCCTTTCGGTTGTCTATAAGAAAAGCTGATGGATCGGACTATGAACCAGACACTCTGACAAGCTATCACAGGAGTATCGACAGATATTTGCGAGACAAAAGGTACCCATTCAGTCTTGTTACCGACAATAAATTATGTACGTCAAGAACGATCCTAGCCTCGAAAAGGAAGAAATTGAAACAAAAAGGGAAGGGAAATAAACCCAATGCTGCAGACCCATTAACCACACATGATGAAGACATACTAAAAGAAACAGCCCACAACACCTTTTAAACAAAATGTGGCTAATCAATACGATGCTGTTTGGTTTACTTGGTGGTAGCGATAACCACCAGCTAC
This sequence comes from Cyrtodaria siliqua, assembly GCA_037043455.1. Classification (NCBI taxonomy): domain Eukaryota; kingdom Metazoa; phylum Mollusca; class Bivalvia; order Adapedonta; family Hiatellidae; genus Cyrtodaria; species Cyrtodaria siliqua. The sequence continues at coordinate 203,119 of JAWPHD010003035.1, read as the reverse complement.
GATGGGGTGATAATAATCTTAAAGACGACGAGCGAGGTAATGAATGTCTCGAGTATAATGAGTGAAGCACGTGGGTAAATGACAGACTAGGATCACACTCGAGACTTCGCCTCTCGTGAGATCCTTGATCTATCATTTACCTACTCGAGGTGATACAAACTTCCAGAACACGTTACTTTAGTAATAATCCTATCATTGTGACGGTTGTAAATTTAGTAATAAGACGAGAACTGCGGCTACCTGTGGAGATTGTTTACGTTTTGTTATTTGTGTGTGGAAGTCAGTAGAGTTTTCCCGTCAGTTATGTTTGTTTTGGAAGTCCCAGTGCTTTGTATGGTCGTATTCGAGGAATTTTTCAAGAAAAGTTCACTTGATTGAAATTGTAAGTAGATGTGACATTAAGCTATGGTGGCGACTCTAAAATGTGCAATGAAAAGATAAATGCTCTTGAAAAATAGCTGTTAAATATATGCGATTGCTAGTGCATAACATTTTTGACAAGGAGAGTTGGAGTTTGTTGTTGTTCTATGCGGGATTTCTTGCATATATTGAAACATCAGTTGGGGATTAAATTGGCATTGACAGTCAGATTATCCGTTGGCGAATGTGAATCACTGAGTAACACATACTCGAAATGAAATAATGTGTTACGCTCGTCCTGTGAACATTTAAAAGTACAGGTTATATCCTTGGGATAATGGTTTCTGTGCAGGAAATAAGGGCTGGTGCCTTTTCCAGTAAGGTTGTCGTCCTCATTGGGGAAAGTGATGTGTCAGTGTTCGCGAAGGTCATACATTATCAGAGATAATAAGATACACATGTAGTACGAGGGTCATTCAATAAGTTCTGTCACTTACGTGTTTTAACAATTATGTGCTAGTTGTGAGTGTTGATATTTGATAACAAATGAACGAGAGTTTCAATACCATTCTATTGATGGTAAAATGAATGCTGTATCTTTTGTGTGACTAAATGCTACTTACATGTACACCTAGAAAAATCGCGTTGGATTGTGAGACAAATTCAGAAATGCTAAATACATATACACCTATAATTATCGCGTTGTATTGAGAGACAAAATTTAGAAATGCTACATACCTGTACACCTAGAAAGATCGCCTTGCATTGTGAGACAAAATTCTAAAATGCTACATACATGTACAACTAGAAAATTCGCGTTGCATTTTGAGACAAAATTCAGAAATGTTTCATGTATGTACACCTAGAAAAATCGCGTTGCATTGTGAGACAAAATTCAGAAATGCATCTTACATGTACACCTAGAAAGATCGCGTTGCATTGTGAGACACAATTCTGAAATGCTACAAACATGTACACCTAGAAAATTCGCGTTGCTATTGTGAGACAAAATTCAGAAATGCTTCTGTGAGACAAATTGAAAAATGGTACATATAAAATCACATTATATTGTGAGACAAAATGCAGAAATACTACATACCTGTACACCTAGAAAGATCGCGTTGAATTGTAAGACAAAATTCAGAAATGTTACTTACATGCACACCTAGAAAAATCGCGTTGCATTGTGAGACAAAATTCAGAAATGCTTCTTACATGTACACTTAGAAAAATCGCGTTGCATCGTGAGACAAAATTTAGAAATGCTACATACATGTACACCTAGTAAGATCTAAATGTATTTAGATCTAGAAAGATCAGAAATGTACACCTAGAAAGATCAGAAATGCTACTTGCATGTACACCTGGATATATCGCTTTGCATTGTGACACAAAATTCAGAAATGTTACATAAATGTACATCTAGAAAAATCGCGTTGCATTGTGAGACAAAATTCTGAAATGCTACATACATGTACACCTAGTTTTTTTTGTTGCATTGTGAAACAAAATTCAGAAATGCTACCCACATGTACACTTAAAAAAATCACATTGTATTGTGAGACAAAATTCAGAAATGCTACATACCTGTACACCTAGAAAAATCGCGTTGCATTGTGAGGCAAAATTCAGAAATGCTACATACATGTACACCTAGAAAATTTGCGTTGCATTGTGAGACAAAATTTAGAAATGCTACAAACATGTACACCTAGAAAAATCGCGTTGGATTGTGAGACAAATTCAGAATTGATACATACATTTACATCTAGAAATATCGCGTTGTATTGTGAGACAAAATTCAGAAATGTTTCATATATGTACAACTAGAAAATTCGCGTTGCATTTTGAGACACAATTTAGAAATGATACATTCATGTACACCTAGAAAAATCGCGTTGGATTGTAAAACAAATTCAGAAATGCTACTTACATTTACACTTAGAAAAATCGCGTTGCATTGTGAGACAAAATTTAGAAATGCTACATACATGTACACATAAAAGAAAAGCGTTGGACTGTCAGACAAAATTCAGAAATGCTACATTCATGAACACCTAGAAAAATCGCGTTGCATTGTGTGAACATATTCAGAAATATTACATACATGTACACCTAGAAAAATCGCGTTGCACTGTGAGACAAAAGTCACAAATGCTACTTGCATGTACATCTGGATATATCGCGTTGCATTGTGAGACAAAATTCAGAAATGTTACAAAAATGTACATTTAGAAAAATCGGTTGCATTTTGGGACAAAATTGAGAAATGCTACATACATGTACACCTAGATTTCTTTTGGCATTGTGAAACAAAACTCAGAAATGCTACACACATGTACATATAGAAAAATCACGTTGTATTGTGGGACAAAATTGAGAAATGCTACATACCTGTACACCTAGATAGATCGCGTTGCACTGTGAGACAAAATTCTGAAATGCTACATACATGTACATCTAGAAAAATCGCGTTGGTTGGTGAGACAAAATTCAGAATTGCTACATACCTGTAAACCTAGGAAATCGTTATTGCAATGTGTAACAAAATTCAGAAATGCTACATACATGCACACCTAGAAAACTCGCGTGGCATTGTGCGACAAAATTCAGAAAACTACATACATGTACATCTAAAAAATTCGCGTTGCATTTTTAGACAAAATCAAGAAAAACTACATACATGTACAACCAGAAAATCACGTTGCATTGTGAGACGCAATTCAGAAATGCTACATAAATGTACACCTAGAAATATCGCGTTGGATCTTGAGACACAGTTCAGAAATGCTACATACATGTACACCTAGAAATCAGAAATGCTACATACACATACACCTAGAAAAAATGCGTTGCACTGTGAAACAAATTGAGAACTGATACTGTAGCATACATGTAGACCTAGAAAAATCGTGTTGCAATGTGAGATAAAATTCAGAAATGCTACATACATGTACACCTAGACAAATCGCGTTGCATTGTGAGACAAAAATTAGAAATGCTACATACATGTACTCCTCGAAAATTCGCGTTGCTTTGTGAGACGAAATTCAGAAATGCTACATAGATGTATACCTAGAACAATCGCGTTGCATTGTGAGACACAATTCAGAAATGCTACATACATGTCCCCCTAGAAATATCGCGTTGCGTTTTGAGACAAAATTCAGAAATGCGAAATGCTACATACATGTACGTCTAGAATACTCGCGTTGCATATTGAGACAAAATTATGAAATGCTACATACATGTACATCTTCATCTATAAAAATCGCGTTGCATTGTTAAACAAAATTCAAAAATGCTACATACATGTACGCAAGACTATCATGCATAGAATAAGTAAAAAAAAGCCACTTTATTCTAAAAGTGTACCAATATTGTGAATAATTCCACCGTTAGTATAATACAAAAGTTGTTTCAGGTTCATGTTGGTTCCCAATTTACTGACAGCCGAACAAACACGTTCACACTTCCCATTTTTCCAGTTTAAGTTACGCTACTATGTGTACAACTAATTAGGGGGCACGCAACACTTACCAGTGATCGTAAATTCAAAAAGACCGACGGCCCATAAACAGAGCATCTCTGGCTTAATAATTCTTGAACAAACATTGTCAAACGCTATGTTTTGATAAGCCATTTTGGCCGCTACAGGGCGCAACGTTATTTGATGTTTTATCCGGCTCGATAACTTAATTACATATATAGATACTATTGAGCGCGGGGATACAAACTAGTTGGATGACATCGAGAGGCGGAAAAGTTGACACCGTCTATTGTACTTACGACAATTTCATAGCGGTTTTCAATAAACACGGCAATAATTGCTTATTGGTCCAAATTGATTGTCGCTAATTATCTTATAACATCCTGCGGGATATGGGCTTATAAACAGTGAAAGACTTTGAATTCGCTAGACCACCGATGTCTGGCGAATTTGCTATGTGTTTCTTACGATTTTCATTCGCCAGTTTGTGTTACTTTTCACCTATGGCGATTTGGGGAATGGTTAATGCTAGCCTAGCAGTTTAAATTGTGGTTTATTTAAAGTAAAATATGTTTAACCTAAATTTAACTTGGCTGATTAATTTCCTTGTACCCTCTGTGCTGTTTTGAACATCTCTGTTGTGTAAGGAAGTATGCTTTTCTTTCGAGAAAAGAGATCCAGGTTCGAGTCCTGACGGGGATCCTGGCACACTTACTTATCCGTGCGAACTTTGTTCTGGGATAACCACAACTTTAAAATGCATACAAGTATACTAGTGTTAAAACATATTTTCATAATATTTGAAATCAGACAAAACAAAACGAAAAATATCAAACTATAATTATTTTAATACAATATATAACATAATTGTCTAGCATTGATGTTATTCACAGGAATTCCATTAGGCCCTCCCTGCACGCCATCTAAATGTAGTCCATATTTCCCATGGTATAACACATGTGTTATACCTTTTCTTGTTTAACATATTATAGGTGGTCAACTGTATAACTGACACGTACACGCCTTAAAACACTTTAAACAATATATGCATTTTTTTTAGGTAGTGTCTAAAAACTAATAATACGCTGCAAGAGTGCCTATGCCATTGTCATTTTTTTCTTTTTACAAAGGTTGCAGGTTTTTTTGATCCACTGACATAAACCTTGAATAAGCACCACAAATGGGCCTGAGTTAATGTCAAAACAAATGAAATATACAATATACGATACCCTTGCATTGTCAGTCAACCATTAACCATCCACAAGACATAAGTATACTAAAGAATGTACCCTGCAAACATCGTTCTGTCTAGTCCGCATGTTTGATATTCCAATTAGTATTCACCAATCGAACCTTTGGCCAATAATCTTGAAGAAGTTCTCGTTATGTTGATTGAAATATTCGGTCAGCTTTTTACGAGTTTCGGATTGCAATTCCTTCGGTTTTACTCTTCCTCGGTTATGACCATAGCAGGCCATTCCGTCAGCCGATTTTATGCAGTAGAACTGCTTTTCTTCGTTATAAACAAAGTCATCTTTCTTAATAGCATGCTCCAGTCCAAGAAAATCCTCAATTTGATACATAGCTCCTGCTGGATTTTCTTTAAATTGTTCAGCCTCGATGATAAGTATCTGTTTGAGGGAAAAGTACTTCAAATATCTCAGCATTGAGATATCGTACGTTGAAGCTTGTACATTGTTCGTTTTAATTTCGCCTGTAATTGTGTTTACAAAGCTATTGTCAAGAGCTGGCAGAGAAGAATAGTTGTATTTAACTGAATGTGATATCTTTTTAGTATACTTAAACGTTAAAGAAGAAATCATTCTTTGAATGGGTTCACGAACCAATAAAATCATTTTCAAGGTTTTATTGAAGTTATACAGTCTCTCGGGCACTTGTTTTTTATTAAAGTACCCAGCATTTTTTACGACTGTTATTTGGTTTGAATAACTGCATGGCATGTCTTCCTTGGGTCTCTTAGTTGAGACAGGCTTTTTGTCGAAATAATGGTATTCATATGTAAGTCCACTTTTTATTACAATATTAGGATGCAATTGCATAAAATCAATCACTTCGCGGGTGCCACATTTTGCAATCCCAATCACTATACATTGTGGGTCACGTTGAATGCATTTCTCATCTGCTGGTTTTCGATAACGAGAATCGTGTACTTTCTGAATTTCTGAATACAGAACGTTCTCATCCTAGTGAATTACACGTACTTGTGTTGTTGTTGTGTTTGTCGAATGTACAACATCTGTCCTCTTTATTTCATTAGTGCCCTTTGCATTCTTTGAGGCCGATGTAATGCCTTCATTTATTTCCTTTTCCTGATCTAAAGATGAAACTATTTTAGGTTGAGCGTTTGGTTCCCATCCACTCCGTTGATGTAAATAATTTACCATTATAATCATGATAATCATAACGATCACCGTTATTTTGGAGAGTGTCCTTGAATAAAACTTGTCCATCTTCAACTTTTTTTCTTTCTTATATATTAGCTTTTAGGTCTGAAATATTTTCAAACTAGATCCAGATGTCTTACAATAAAGCAGATCACGTCACACATAAGTGCCGTTTACAGTTACGTATGTTGTAGACAACTAACAGCGAACATTATAAATCTAATCTCCAACTGTAACATCAAGCAATATGTTGCCGTCTGTCACACTAGAAATATCGAGTTATTATATTATGTATGTATTTCAGCAAAATCAAGTGTTCGTACTGAAGTAAGAGGCACGTTAGTGGGAAATTTGCTGAATAAAAAATAAACAGTCTTCATTTGCTTTTTTAATACAGTAGTTACTGTTACAACTTTAAACTATGACAAATTCGTTATTTGATTACTTGACAGGGGACATGGGCTCACATTCCCAGCCTGGCGTCTCAGATGAATACTATTTCCAGACAGGGCATGCAAGCCCATGTCCCCTGTCAAGAATCCAAATAACTAATAATGATGTTTGCTTTGAAACCAACGGTTTGATGATAATGAATAGTGTCAATGTAGACGTAGACGAAGTTATAAGGATTTCATGAGAGGTAATGTAGTTAAAAAAACTCCCAAACCTTCTAGCACCGGCTTATGCGATATTCTACGATAAGGCCTCACATATTGGGCTTAGCAATCCCAAAGGACTAGTAAGTAATACTACTTATGACTTGTAGTCGGGGCAAACTGTATACGGCCTCCATACAGCATTAAACAAACGCTAGTGTGAATGTCAATACATTTGAACAGGGGATCCCTTAAAAGAAAAAAAACACTAACAAGAGATAAAAGTAGCAGACGATGTTATTGCTGTATTTATGTGTTAAAGTCGTATTTGTTTTATTGCTGTTTATTCATATATTGAAATATATTATAGTATCTCACATCCTATCAAATAACAGAACATAATGTTTCATGTTCCATTACATCAGTTAAGCATATTGTTGACCGAAATGTCGGTACAACATCAGTAATTAGCTTAAAGCTACAAAGTATCTATATCAATCGATTTCTTCTTTGAAGGCGTGTTTTTATTCGTAACTTGATCTTCACCAGCTCATGTCGATATCGGGTATTTAAAGCTACAAAGTCTCTATATCAATCGATTTCTTCTTTGTAGACGTGTCTTTATTTGTAACGTCATGTTGTCCAGCTCATTTCGAGCAAATATAACGCATCGTTTATAGTATATACATCGACCAGTGCATATCGTACCTGTACACAGGTAACATTAAGATTTACAGAAGAAAAAGCAATTGCCTCTTTCGGGACTCGAATACGCGACCTACTGATTTCAAGTTAGATGCTCTATCCACTGAGCTATAACGCTTCCTGAGAAAATGATATACAAACTACAATATATTTTGAGGCAAATTAACCGAACATATTTGAACGCAACTCAAGATGAATCCATAAACGTATATCCATCTTGTTGGACGTGTAAATTAGCATTGCCTGGTATAATACTACATGTTATCAATATGAAAATAATATTCCGCCTCAAAACAACCATATCTCGACTCGTTATTTAACGTTTGATGAGTTTGTGTGTGCGCTAGTTATTATGTAATGCCTATTTAGTGTTAATAACGATAGAACATACCAATACATAGCCTTAGTCTAGTTGTTAAACTAAGGCTATCAAAACTTAAAAGCGCAACGGCAGTGGTTCAAATACCGTTCCGGGCAAGTAATCGTTTTCACATATATTCTGAAGCCGTATATTTATCGAAGGCTAAATAAAAATGTGATATTTTACTCATCGATTTCTACCTTAATACTGACTATAGGGGTGTTCGTCGATTTGAAACTACTTCACACGTGACTCATTCATATTCATTAGTTATTACCAGTTAAAATATAGACACTGTAGCTTTAGGTCTCACACCACAGTTCGATTTTACTGTGTTGACCATAGGCAGTAAAGTCCAATTTTCCATTCTGAAGCAAGCATTTACAGTCTAAAAGTATTTTTTCGGGAAAAAACAGTTACTTCTGCTCATAAAAAAACACAAAATCTGGTACATAGCCCACTTTTTAATGTGAGTGGTGTCAAGTAATGTACTCTTTTCGGCTTTCACTAAACAGTTTGCACCTAAATTCATACGCATTTTCAGCACCCAATGTGTCATATTTTGCTGTCAGTGTCGTCTAATCGCTGTTTATCCAATCTCACACTATTATTTTCTCACCTGCAACAAGAAAAGATAATATCCTTGGGCAATTATTAAAATCTCAAACCGAAGAACACACCCCTACATCTTATGGTGGTAAAATCAACCTACAGACACATGCAATGTAGCTAACTGTGTAGTGAGAACTTTAAGTCAGTTGTGTGATACGTGCGTGTATTTAAGCTGGTGAGTTTTATAAATACAATCATATAAATAATAACTAATGTGCCGTTTACTGAGAATTTACGCATTGTCTCACATGTTTATTGGTAGGCTTTCATGACAAACAGTTACCCAGTTGTCTACCTTGCCGTTGAAATTGTTTACTATGACTTATCAGAATAAGAAGACATTACATTTCAAGCTGCATTAATCTGTCTCGGAATAAATTCCTTTGGTTTTACCGGCCTTTTTATTGTTTGCCGTCTTTGTTTTGAAATGAAAATCAGAAATAAGTGAGGAACCTGGACAGGTTATCGCGTATGTTGATGCGAGAGAACCTGTATAAAATAGGCACGCTCGGCAGACCGAGACAGTCTATAAGCAAGTCTTGAGCTGAAGGTTTGTCTATGTTTCAGGCACTTTAAGCTTGCATCACCCGCTAGGCTCAATCTTTGGCAATCTGATTTCTCTTATATTTTGGCTGTTAGAATGTGGACACATGAAATAGGACTGTTATTTGATACGAGATACGTTTTATCTTAGTGTTGGTTTATTTCAAAATAGTATTTACAATTAAACTTTGGTGATCGGAAAGTGTGTTATGATGTTTATAAAGTCCTGATTCTAATACATGTATTGCGTAATATCTATTTCGTGTTAGAAATGCTACAACGTACCATCAAATCTACGTGTTATTGGTAGCAACTTTAGTATTATAGAACAAACAAGAACGCAAGGTTCCTGGTTTAAATCCCGTTCCGGGCAACTACGGTTTTTGAAATAAAACCGTAAGCCGTATATTTATCGATGTTACCTGTACGAAGGCTAGATACATTATATGTTTAGCATCGATTGTTGGCTTATATACCATACCGAACTTTTGGATGCTCGTCGAATTGAAACTACTTCAGCCCTGACGAATTCATATTCAGTAGCCTGAAGCACAGGTTAATCATCAATCTGAAAGTTGTGTCTGTAATATATACTGGTGTTCAATGAAAACGCACCACTAACTCCATGTATTTATGCTGATTATTCGCAAACCATTTGCAATCAAACGGCTGATCCAATATTTTATATTGTTGAAATACTGAATCTTGATATTATTTGGTGTCAATTTGTTTATTGGTAGGCTTCCATGGCAAGCAGTTACGCAGTTGTCTACCTTGCTGTTGGAATTGTTTACTATGAGTAATCAGAATAAGAAGACATTACATTTCAAGTTACATTAATCTGTCTCGGAATAAATTCCTTTGGTTTTACCGGCCTTTTTATTGTTCGCCCTCTTTGTTTTGCCATGTATATCAGAAATCCATGTGCATTTCATAACAACAATGTAAAATGCACTAAATCCAGATAAGGATTATACCACTGTTTGTTCAAAAATGCCTTAAATTCTAACATTTAAAAGGATTTGTTTCGTGGTGCGTTTTCATTGACCGTCAGTATATATTCACTACTGAATGTGGATAATCCCACCGCCGGTTTTAATTTGGGAACACTTCGAATACACGGTCTTGTCCCGAACAGATGGACCTAGAAAACCATTCTTTTACACAGGCCTGTTAATAAATACCAGCACGAACATATTCAATACTAACTATGCTGGCCATATAACACGCACAATGTAGTATCAATCAGGCTCAGCGCAACAAAAAAATGGGCCTTAGATGATGGGATGATCTGGGTTTTTTTTCTAAAACATTTTCCAAACTAAAAGTAACCACCTTCTATTTGAATTCTGATATGAAAATGACCAAAGTACACTTCAAACTGTGCTTCACAACAAGAAGTGCAGCATTGCCATATTGCCTTCAATGTTGATGCAATTTCACTAGAAGCAAGTTAAATGTTTCAGAAATAAAGGAAAACATTGAATACATACGAGCCATATGTCTTTCACCAATCCTATGCTTCACAGTAATTGATATATATATATGTGTATACATATATTTACACCATATAACATGTACAGCACGTTTAGGTTCACTACGACGCAGCGTCAACGACGAATAGTAGTCGCTATGTGTCTCAAACTAGAGTATAGCAGATGTCGGGCTGGTATCGTTTTGCTGGGGTCGTAACCCTCGAAAGTAGTACTTAAAAAAAGTGTTTGATGTTGTCAGCGCTGATAAGTGACAAAAGAAGATATCTGCATGTTTTAAGCATCGAATAAATACACATTATGAGGGATTGTGTACACATTTGCTAACCTTTTGCAGGACTACTTGTATCCACAGAGAGAAACCGAATAACTCACTATGAATAAACTGTGACCTGACCAATATGTGTAAAACTGACAGTGTGTGTATTTAAATGGACAGGGCTGGAACACTAGATTATCATGGTGTGTTTATTTCAGGATTTTAATGAATGTCAGTGTGTGAACTCGACGTGGAACAGTGACAAATATACAGTTTGTTCAGGAATAAAGGACACGGTAGTATTTCTTTCGTTTGTGTTTAGGGTCGGTGAAGTTGGCGAGTTTGAAAGGGGCGGGGCGTAAGTGGAAAACATTTCTGTTGATATAATTTGAGCTGTTTATAACATTGGAGTACACTTGGGATATTGGGGGTGTACATTAAAGCACCATAGATCTGTCAGCCAGTTTCGAATTATTTTGTAGATGTAATTTTACTATGTATCCTTCCTCTGTCTCGTGGGCGGCCCTAATAAACTATAATAGGGTGGTGATATTGGGTACCTGGCGGCCCAGTTGGCAGATAGCTATGGGTGGGGGTGGGATTCTGGTTTTGAGTCTCGTACATTCCTCACTTGGTCTCAATATGTTGAAAAAAAAAATCAATCGATACTTCCTAACAATGATCGTCAACTGGCCCGTAGCTAGCCAAGACAAATCTTTTATTTCGGGTGACGGTGGCATTAACCTCTATCGCCGCCCATTCAACCGAGGCAAGTGCCTTGGTGTGCCACAGGGTAGCTACGAGCCTGCTCAGTCAAAGTGATAGTTTGTTCTTTTCTAATATCAATGGTCTGTCAAATACAGTTGTAAATTTACGCGTTGTATTTAAGCTATTAATTAATGTAGCTCTTTCTGACGATAATACAATTTTTTGTTCCATTATACATATTAGTAGATAAAATTAATTAAACATTTTAAAACTAGATTTTTTCAAAATTGAAAACTTGGACGGTGTCAAGTTTTATGTTTGATCCGAAATAAAATAAGTTTCTTTTTGTGGGATGTAATTCAAATATTTCGTTCAATATTCGTTTGTCATTTTGTATTGTTGAACTTTTCCCGACGCCGCAACACTTAATTAAAAATGTTCTACGTTCCCTTCTGTATAAGAAAAGTCTCTTTGACGTGATTTTCGTGTCAGGTACGATACATAACCAACGTTATCTATCATAATGCTTATTCCGTCTATTGTTGCTTGAAACAAAATAATCCGACTTGCATTTTCTACTTTTACTTTCAGCTCATCAATTATCCCAAAAAAAGCAATTGTATTATCAAAAGCTTTGCTTCTTTCATCCTGAGCAGTTTTACTTGCTTTGAAGTATCAGCAATAGCAGTCTCTGGTTTATTAGTTTCAACCATTTTGTTCAAAGTAGTCTCCAGCGACTTACCGTCAACCATTTTCTTTTTGAGGTCTTCAAATTCTTTGTTGATATTGTCAACGTTAGTGTTTATCTGCTCATTTAATATTTTAATTTGAGTTATTTCGGTTTTCATTTGTTTTGAAGCATCAGCAATAGCAGCTTCAAGTTCACTGTTATCAACCATTTGTTTATTGATTTATTTCATTCTCTCATTAATAATTTCAACACCGACTTGTATTTGCTCTCCTAACTTTTTATAGAGATCGCTATCTTCAAATGCATCAGTTTTGTTTCTAACTCTTTTTAAGCATCACCCAAAAGTTTTATTTCATCTTTTAAACCCTTTTGAATAATTTCAATCTTTTTCTCACGGTTTGTCTGTAATTGCTGCTTTTGTATCAAACTTATTTTGTCATCAACACCTGTTGTCAGATTCTTCATCATATCTTGAATTTTATCGATAGTAAAATCGCCTATTATCTTTCTTATTCGCCTTAAAGTATATGCCTTTGTTGCTACATCATCTGCATTTGCTGGATTGGCAATATTGATCATTCTATTTTTATCCATGTTAAGATTACTTCTCAGAATAGTTTCCTGGCTTTTACCATTGTGAAGATAATTAACCAGATGTTTCTGTTTTACATACTCATACAGCATAATACCACCATTTGTAATATTAGCATCGCCTGAACTAGCTAACTCGCTTCCAAGATCATTAACAAGTTCCATTTTATAAAATATGATAAGATTAAATATCACCAGTGAAGTTTCTTTTGACCAACTTCCTAGGACGATCAAGATACAGAAAATCATACTGTTTGTCAGTCGCTTTTTATACTGATCTTTGCTAACACCTTGCTCATTAGAAAGCATACCCAGCTCACTATTAACTGGAGTTGCAAAGAAAATATAATGAGAACAGTTCAAACGAATGTCTTTGGGGAGGTTTGCAATAAGATTGTGTCAAGTAAATCACGCAACACTGCTTATGCCTTCCCTGGATAAAATAACTAATAATATCATTTTGGTTGCGACCACAAACGTAATCATCTAAAATAACTATCTTTTGATTATCAGAATCCAGATCATTTGAGCATTCTAGTATATCTTTGAACGGAATTTTATTCTTTTTTTGCTATTTTTTCAAGATTTTATGATACGACCTTGTACTTTGACTGCTCTAGCGTTTTTAGCGAACAGTTAAATATTGTCATAGTAAACTAAAGGTTTTAACAACATGTGCACTAATTTAATGTGTTTGTCTTGCAATAGCTTGAATTACCACATAAAAGCATTCGAAAACATCAGTGTGGCATGAAGTTCTATATCTGTTTAAAATTACCGTTTCCTGTCTTCATGTCATAGTTTGGAATTTCCATTATAATAATACTTGGATAATATTAATATTATCTAACCTACTAGTATATTGTCTAAAGTTTATTGGGTAATAAAAACAATCCCATCTGGAAAAACATTAGGAACAGAAGCAGAATGTGTCAAAGCTAATTGAGTCAGATATTATGGTTTGGTTAAAGTATTTAAAGATGTACAAAAAACAAAAGAGGCAGCACCATCCAAACCTATTACGCCTAGCATAAAAACGCCGAGAAGCATAAAAGGAACCAACAAGCAAACCATCCAATTTTATCTCATTGCCACACAGGGAGAATAAAATGGTTTGAGAAAGCAACTAGACGACAAAACAAGAACAGCAGAAGGAAATAAAAATCTAAGGGCCAAAATAGCAAGCGCGGAAAAACAAAGATCGCTAGCCTTATCAAATATTGCTAAATTAGAAAAAGCAGCCAAGGCACCAGTCAAGCCCCCGGCTAAGAAAACAACCAAGACAACAACTACGAAATAAATAATGCATAGTTTACAACCAATACAACTTAACTTATTGTATTTTAACTTACCTTAACTTATCTTATTTTATCTAACCTTATAGTATATTTGTCTTTGTCGAAGTGAAAAGAATTAGCAGAACAAATGAAATCATCAATAAATCTTTTTAAAGAATACGAAAATAAAGTTATTAAAACAAAACTAGAAAAAGGAGCTAGTCGTGAATTATACAAATTAATATTTAAACCGGTAACTAGTGAAATAAAAGATTAGTCAGAACAGTTAACTAAGCAGATAGCTACTTTTCCGGAAATAAGTCACACTTCCTAGAGCTATAGGCGAATAAGTACAAGAGTATCGCAAATAAGAAGGGTTGTCCCAGTTAATTTACGAAGAATCTGATAACGCAATATCAGATGCAGAATATAAGACAGTAATTAAGGGCGATTTGGATACTGGTATTAATAAAGCGGTGATGGAAGCATATGACTTCCCATTACCATCAGAGCTAGTTAAAGGAGGATATGATACAGAATACACACTTGAGGAGCTTTCTGATAATATAGTTCAAATTGGACATGACAAACTAAACTAATAAAAAAAGAAGTGAAAACCATTGCAAAAATAATTAAATAAACTAGACATAAATCAACTACAAAAAGAGACAGGCGAATTGAATAAGTATAAAATTAGAATTCGGACAATGATTACAAATACTGAATTCCTTTCGGGAGAACGATTACAACAAAACCCAAACGCATACAAAGTTAGTAATGATGGTTATTACGGCATGCTACAAATTGATTTACCCGAACTTAATGGTCATCACAAACTTATTGCTAAACAAGGAGAAACAGCTGCATTAAATCAGAAAGTAGACAGCGATTTTATAGATTTAATAACAAAGCGTTACAACAATAAAAAAGCATACTCGAAGCTGTCTCAAAATGCTTTCAAGAAACTGACAGAATTATCTGGTTTGCCAATTCATAAAGGTTCTTCAATTTTAAAAGGGTTTAGGAAGTTGCGCTGATGTTGAATATTACAATAGCCCTGATGATTTGGTTAATGATCTGGAGATCTTTGGGGAGATTGCTGAGCCCGATACTTATATTTAGTTATCGGTGGTACATTTTCAATTGTTTTTGTTTTCTTACTTAATTTTCGATTCGGTGGTTCCACTTCTCAGGCCGATAAAAGGCTCTGGGTATTGTTTAGCCACTCATAGGATATGTTGTCAGCTTTTTAATTTAGTCTTTTGGCTGTTACTTGTGATATGCAAGCTTCTTAACCGCTGCTCCCAACTAAATTCTCCCAACTAAATTCCATTTTGTTTATTTCGCTCTTCGGGGCATAGTATTTTGTTAGATACTGGGACCATACGCCGCTGGACATGGGAGAGGAAAATCTCTATGTCCACCGCCATATGCTTGCCATCTTCGGGATGGTTAACATTATGTACTATTGATTTTATGAATATTGAGTTCTACTCAACCCGGAGCTACAGGGTGTGAGCGGTAGCTATCATATTTAGCTACCGTTCATGAACAGTCTCAGTCAAACCGAGACTGCAATATTTTGTTTGTGTCATGTTCGGCCGTTTCCTAAGGTCCATTATCATACTCTTTTATATAGCTCAGTGGCGTTGCTTGTACAGTGTGGCGGCAGTAAAACGTCTCCCCGCGCTTCAATCAGGACAGTTATTCATTCGATCTTTGGATATCGCTGAGCCCGATATTTATATTTAGTTATCGGTGGTACATTTCTAATTGCTTTTGTTTTCTTACTTAATTTTCGATCCGGTGGTTCCACTACTCCGGCCGATAAAAGGCTCTGGTTATTGTTAAACCACTCATATGATATGTTGTCTGCTTTTTAGTTTAGGATTTTGGCTGTTACTTTTGATATGCAGGCTCCATAACCGCTGCTCCGAACTAAACTCCATTTTGTTTATTTTGGGGCATAGTATTTTGTTAGATACTGGGACCATACGCCGCTGGACATAGGGGAGGTACATCTCTATGTCCACCGCTATATGCATGTCATCTTCGGAATGGTTAAAAGTATGTACTATTGATTTTATGAATATTGGGTTCTGCTTTACCGGGGGCTAGAGGGTGTGAGAGGTAGCTAGCATATTTCACTACCGTTCATGAACAGTATCAATCAAACGGAGACTGCAATATCTTGTATTTGTCGTGTTCGGCCGTTTCCAAAGGTCCATTATCATATTCTTTGGTATGTGGACGTATCGAATCAGGAAATAATAGTCCACGGTTAATAAATAAAGGCATTAGCATAAATGATGAATTATTAGAAAATGGTAATATATCAGCCGGAGAACATGAACAATTATTTTCTAAATGTTTAAATTAATCTTATTATTATTATAATGAAAGAAAGTAAAAGCAAGGAAAAATTAATTAGTTACTTGACTAGACAAGCGACAGCATACATACTTAGTTATAAATTATGCGGTAGTATGAACACAGGGTTATAGGTTACAAGTGAATAAATTGGCTGTACTGCCGCATTGGCATTGGTACCAGCAATTATTGTATTCATAGCTGTCGTTGGGGTAGTTCCTCCAATAATAACAGTCATAGTGAATAAAAAACAGATTAGCAAAGAAAAAGATTTTGTTGAAAGCATATTATAGGAGTTTCAAACAACTTCTTTCATATGTACAGACAGCTAATAGACCAGACGAGTGGGTAATCTCATTATGTTTTGCTAAAATACTCCACATCCAGCAGAATTATAGTTTTACTGAACCTTTGGAAATGTACATCAAGAGGTAATAGTTAAACGGCTACTAGTGGTTTAACTATATCTAGTGGATTTTGTCTTAAGTGGCGTTGTTTCTATTTTTATTGTTAATAGCTTGAATATTTTCTGAAAAATGTAATTAAATTGAATTGTTCTTTTCCGGCCTTCAATCTCATCTAAAAAAAATACAGTTTTGTAAAACAAATTCTCGCATTTCTGCTTATTAATAGGAGATAAATTATTATTTTCTAAAAGTTTTTCCAGATGATATTTTCTATGATAAACGCTCTTCTTGCGAACGCTCCGATAATCTGCAACGAGATCATATCTATTGTGAGTCCCACATTCGAATCAAATACGTTCTCCACCAAGAACCCTACAGGTACTATTACAATTTGCACATGCATAGGTGCAGTTGTAACAATGTCTGTACCCAGTACAAACTTTACAATGTGTCTTTTTGTTCGACAATATAAAATAAAAATCAATCAATACACATTTCAAAAGAATCAAAAATATCTTATACTTTCTTACAATATTTACAACCCATTATAATATATTATTATTATTATTAATTTAATTAGGGCTTAAAAGATAAATAACTATATAATATTATATGTCACACGTAAATAAAATAGAAACATCTTAGGAGAGATTGTGAGTTGCAAGCTTTATTAGTTGATTTTGAAGACGAGAGAAGAATCGATAGAGAACTATTCGTTTTCATAAACTTTAGGGATTTGACTGAAAGGATTATAATTGAGGCTCAAAAGATGAAACTCCCATGGAAAATAAGTAAACAGGATGTAAACAGATTAAACAGATTGTGCGATAAAATGATCACACAAGCGACTAACGGTCCCGTAACTATAGATATTTTCATTTATTACTACGGTAAGTTGTTAAAAGAGGGAATTTATATTATTTGTTATGCTGGTTAAATTAATATAATTAATTAAGGCTTAAAGATTATTTTATTTGTATAAATTATATAATGAGTGTAAAAGAAATTGAAAAATCCCCAAAACAATATAGTAAGGTTTTCTCTGTGGGTATTGTAGATAGATTAGATCGATTTGTTCAGCTTCGCCGGACGCAAAAAACAGTCACAGAAATCCTCAAGATGGAATTAAAAAGAACGGGTGTTTTTAAATTGAGTGTTGCTTTGAAAATGACTTTCGCTAAATCGATTGGAAAAAAAGATGGAGCTACCACAACTGCATACAAAACAGCTTACTTTGCATCCCTGACAACAGTAATCTTAGGTGAAAACGAGATTAAAAATGCTTTAGATGCAGCAACTAATGAAATTATGGACAGAATTGGGAGCTGGCTTTCTGAGGGAAGTGGCTTGGTAAATGAATCAGTAGATATGCATTATGTGAACAGGGTGAAGTATAAGCCTTTGAGATGTAGCTCTTATTTAGAGTTGTCTAAATAACTTTATTATCCTAAAAAAAGTCTAATAAATATAAAGCATGAAATAGATAATGAATGCTTCCGATGGTGCCATCTGACATATACATCTCCTGTTGCAGATAATCCTCAAAGAATAACAAAGTATAAAAAAACATATTGTCTGTCTTGATTACAGTGGAATAACATTTCAAAAATAGAAAAACAAAATAATATATGTTTTAATATATTCGGATAAGGGGATGATGGAGTGTACCCTTTGTTTTTATCAAAAAATAAAGCTGAGGAATAATAAGATATGCTTTTGATTACTGAAGCAGAAACAAATCATTATGTGTGGATAAAGGATTTTAGACGATTAATTTTTGATCAGACATTACGTCCAAATAAAAAATGGTTCTGTAAAACATGCCTACAATGCTTTACATTAGAAAATGTCTTGTAAAAGCATAAACCTGATTGTCTTCCTCTAAATGGTAAACAAGCAATACAAATGCCAAATAAAAATGAAAATGTTTACTTTAAAAACTATGATTGACAATTAATGGTTACATTCGTCATATATGCTGACTTTGAAGCAATAACAGAACAAAAATCTTCAGCTTAAACTAATCCAGAAAACTCGTATACGGATGCATATTGCTGATTGTGGATATGGATAAAAGGTTGTTTGCTGCTATGATGATAAATATTCCAAACCAGTTGTGATATACAGAGGACCAAACTCTGTTTATAAGTTTTTTAGGAATAAAAATATAGTAAATAAACTGCGAATACATGTTTTAAGGAAGATTTGACGATGACAGTAGAAGAAGAAACATATCAGAGCAGCTGAAAAATGCCATATTTGTGATAAACGTTACATGACATGTGATAGAGCAGTTAGAGATCATTGTCATATAACTGGAAAGTTTAGAGGAAGTGCTCATGATACATGTAATCTTAGTTTTAGGTTAACTAAAAAAAATACCAGTTGTATTTCATAATTTGAGAGGTTATGATTCTCACTTCATAATGCAACACATCGGAAAGTTTAAAAAAGCAATAAATGTTATATCAAATAATTTGGAAAGGTATATGGCTTTCATGTTAGGACCAAATTTAGTGTTTATAGATAGTTTTCAGTTGATGTCTCAATCACTTGATAACTTAGTAAAAAACATTCCAATGTTTGAATATATCTCTCAAGAATATTCTGGTAATAAGCTAGAATTAATGAAAATAAATGAAGTATAACCATATGATTATAATTGGATAGCTTTGAACGGTTCAAAGAAAAACAATCGCCTGAAAAGAAAAGAATCTACCTTCAGTTAAACGATGAGAATATCTCAGATGCAGATAATGAGTATGCTAACAAAATATGGAAGACATTCAAGATTAAAAACATTTGAGAATATAACGATCTGTATTTGAAAAGTGATATTTTGTTATTGGCTGATGTTTTTGAGAACTTCAGAAAAATGTGTTTTGAGTATTACAAATTAGAACCTTGTCATTACTTCAGTAATCCTGGTTTAGCTCGGGATGCATGTTGATATTGATCAATATCTGTTAATAGAAAAAAGGTTGAGAGGTGTTTATATTGCGACTAGATATTCAAAAGGTAATAATAAGTATATGGAAAACTATGATAGTAGTAAAGAAAGTAAGTATATAATGTATCTTGGTGCAAACAATTTGTATGGATGGGCAATGTATCAACCATTACCAACTGGAGAAAGGAAAATCAAACTATACTCACCGTCAATGAAAAGTTACCACTTGTTAATCATTTAAATAAATTCACAAAAGCAATTCTACAAGAACAAATCTGGTATATTTTGAGACGTTAGAGTATAGCCAGTCAATATGGAAAAAAAACAGTAAGCGTCACCAATGCCCAGTTCGTCTACACTAGCTTAAAATCCTAACGGTAGAAAACAAACTTCACAGACCTCAGTACCGGGTACCGGGTGTGACCACCGCCTGCAGCCATGACAGCTCGGCATCTACGGCCCATGCTTCTTATTAGGCGTTGTATGCGATACTGGGGTATCGCGAGCCATTCCTCAATGAGGGCTCTGATGAGGTCTTGTCAAAATATACCAGATTTGTTCATGAAAATTGCTTTTGTGAATTTATTTAACTGATTAACAAGTGGTAACTTTTCATTGACGGTGAGTATATATTGTTGAGTGTGATCTTGAATATCCTGCAGAGTTGTATGACTTGCATAATGATTATCCTCTTGCTCCAGAAAGTTTAAATTTAAAAGATGAGTGGTGATCGGGCTACTGCAACAACTTGAAAAGGAAAGAAATATCAAAAGATCGGACAGGGAAAGTAGCATTCAAGGACAGTAAACCACAAAACACAGAAACAAAATTGCAAACAGACACACGATAAGTCAAAAGTAATAATAAAAGCCAACGACATCACAAACACAAAAGGGTTGACAATAGGGCTACCGCCTTGGAACGGTCAGTGGCAAAGTAGGCCACTGGGGGTTTAAACCGGTTGTAGGGTGCACCAAACCTCACAATTACCGTACTGTCATCCAGTTAAAACAGGACAGTGTAAATAAAGAAATCCCCGCCATGATCTAATCTCTAACCAACAAGGCAGTATCAATAGGCAATATAAGTAAAACACAAACATGCTCGTGTTAATATAATACCAAAAACAATAGCCTAAAAAGCCACAATGAAGGTACTCAATGACTTGGCAGAAGCCAGACCAACAAGAGAATACACCATTAAGGTTATTGGTAAAATGAAAGACGAAGCTTGTGGCGCAATACTTGTAGAGTTTGTTGGATTGAGGAGTAAATCATACAATTACATTTTGGCTGATAACACTGAAACAAAACAATGCAAAGGTATCAACAAAAGTGTTGTCAAAAAACAGATAACACATGATAACTACAAAAAAATATTATTCACAGCAATGGAAGCTCGCCATAAAATTAAAGTTATCAGATCTAACAAACACAAGCTGAACAGCTATGAAATTAATAAAACATGTGTGTCTGTATGTGAAGCATCCACCTGTTTAAATTTGAACTAGATTTGAAAATAGTTAGAATAAAGTAACAAGTCATATTATCAATTATCCTGCGAGTAGTATATAAACTGAGGGTTCTGCTGGTGGGTTGTGGGGGTGTGTGTGAGGTGGGGGAGGGGGTGGGGGTCCCGAAGGGGGTTTGCAAAACGAGTTTTAAGTTTGTTGGCTTGGCTTGGTAACACAGCATTACCTCAGCTTGTAACTGATTGTTGTATCCAATCATTTTTCCGGCGATTTTAGCTTGGTTTTCATTACTACTACTTTTATTTATTCTTACACATATAACCCCACCACTACTACCACCACGACACCACGACACCATCCTCCTCATCCGTAACTCGATTGTATTACATAATTATTTCTGTGTGGCTTTGCTCATTTATTCTTACACCTATAACCACACCACAACCCCTACCCACGACCTCCACCCAAACCCTGAATTTTTAAACCAAGTATAATTTTTCTTCGTCTTCTTCTTCGTCTCGTCTTCTAATTTGTTTCTGCTCCGGCGAAAACGATACAATAGAATAAAAATAAGAAGGACTAATTTAATTTAAATTGTGCATTATGGCTCTCAATCTCTGATTAAATCGTGCGTTCTATGCATCTTGCGTATGTTGAATCCCACGACAGTTCAGGAGACATATGAGTCAACATACGTACGATACAATCTTGCAAAGAAATTAAGAATAGAAAAAGAATAGAAACAATATCTATCGGAAGCTTATCATAATTACAAACATATAAGCAAATAACATAGGCATGTACCACCTGAAATCAAATGTGTATTGGCCTGAAGATCATCAATGCATTAATAAGTAGTAGTATTTATGTATATATATGGTGGGCCGACGGTGCAAGGAGGCGAAGTAAAACACCAGTTGTGTCCATTCAAGCATACATGTATACAGTTATGAACCCTGTTTAATCACATTCAAACATGGCATATCTATGCTGTAATTGCATTACAACATACCTGTTCTGTATAGTCTCCACGCAATGTCAAAAGCGGGACTTTAGTCATCGCCGAAAATGGGTCGTGCGAGTTGGCGTCGCGTGGGAACTGCGTCCTCAGAAGTAAGGTACCGGGACGAAAAATCGTTAATGCGGGACGTGCATAGGATCATTGTCAAAATTCGTGAAGTGAATTCGTGGAAGTGACGTTTTAGTGCAGGACGCAGTGAACTGTACCGGAAGGACTCAGTTAAATATAGCTTTTAGACGACACAACCTTTGATATATCTTTGATATAGGTTTATTACAGAAATACAGTTATGCAGTTTGATTAAAACCGAATAGTATAATTAAAATAGTGAATAGCGATTCATATAACGTATATTGACATGCTTTAAAACGTTGATATTTCTTCTTTGTCATTGATATTCATTTGTATATATTCATATTGTTGTAAATACGTGTATTTATTCTTGATTCTCCCTTGGTGAGTTGTCTCCACTTGGTCAATCGTGTTACAACCTACGTTATATTCGGGGATCTCATAAACGGTGATATTTCTATCAAACTATTCTGTTGTACATATGCAAATACATTTGTAAAGTATGATGTTTACATAATACTTTCAAATTGGTATATGTTTGAGTGGTATTTGTATTAAACTCTCCTGTTAGTACATACGTATTTATCATGAGTGATATTTGCATCAAAACTAGATATACAAATCGAACAGGAAAAGTAGCATTCTAGGACGACAGTCAACCACAAGCATACACAGAAACAAAGAACAACTTAAAAGATGAATAAAGGGCCAATAAGACATCAAAAACACAAAAGGAAAGTTGACAATTGCTTCTCTTTTCTTAGTTTAATTCTCTCTAATGGAAACTTATGACAAACACTTATGATTTCAATTTTGACACTGCTGGGTCCGTATTCATAAAGCAACTTAAATGGGAAATATCACTTAAGTCAAAATTTAAGATCTTTACATAATTTTAAATATGCTTTTTTACCTTTCATACTACACACCATCTATTTTCACATACTGATTTAGTTGATTTTTTTATTTATCCATAACCTTATTAAGAACATTAAGAAACGGAAAGTGTGTTTAAAAAAATGACAATATTTGACTTAATATATTGCTAAGAAGTTTTATGAATACGGACCGTGCACCATTAAGAATGGGACAATATATGAGGTATATGAGTCACATTTTATTTAATGTTGAATTTTTAGAGTTTTTAGTAAAATTGTACTTCCTTTGAACGATCGATGACAACAAGGCCATTGGAGTAGTTCTAAGATGCAGTAAACCTCACTCTTAGCCTATTGTCATGACAGAGGTCAACATATCGATAATCACGAACAATCAAATAGTAAAGCATAGTGGCGAATTGTCAATTGGTCAACCAATAAACATGCCGTGCGTTGCAAAATGATAGGGTCATAATCGATTTTGATAAACTTTTTAACACTTGTAATACAAATTATATGAAAGTGATTATGACCTCGAATCTTACGCAGTTTATAAATAACGTCACCAGAGAAGTCAGGTTGTGATAGCCCTTGTCGCAGAAGAGTTCTTAAATCACTTTATTTTATATTTTAAAGTAGATAAGAGATTAGATCAAGGCGGGGATTTTTTTATTTACACTGTCCTGTTTTAATGGGATAACAGTAGGGTAAGTGTGAGGTTTGGTGCACCCTAGAACCGGTTTAAACCCCCAGAGGCCTACTTTGCCATTGCCCGTTCCAAGGCGGTAGCCCTGTTGTCAACCCTTTTGTGTTTGTGATGTCGTTTGCATTTATTATTTCTTTTGCTTTCTTGTTTGTCTGTTTGCGTGTTTGTTTCTGTGTTTTGTGGTTGACTGTCCTCATTGAATGCTACTTTCCCTGTCCGATCTGTTTATATTTCTTTACATGTACGATGATACAATCTAGCACAGGTTTTTTGAAGTTTATGGTAACGGTACAGTATCCCTGATGGAGTAATAAACAGAATACGAATATTAAGTCGATTGTGAAATGAAACACGTACAACATACACATATTTCAAGACAATTTTGTTAAATAAGTTTTACAGATTATAATTATAACATTAAAATTAGACTCGAATGACACAAAACAATAAAGTTCTCTAGTTTTATCAACAAAGGGCAGTAACTCTAATTATACATTATTTTAGAACTGCAAGTGGTACAAGACATCGGATTTGTTTAACACATGAGTCCTCTTCGTACGTGCCATACAAATAGAAACACAATCAAATCTGAATATAATAACCTACCTTCATTATATGTTCTGTCGTGGTATCCAATTTCACATGTGCCAGCTGACTTCTAACACGTGTTATTTTTACAACACACAGCCAAATACACATTGACCAGATGACGTGTCACATGTGTTGGGTTTGCACTCGATACTACATACCGTATCGCACAAGTCACCATAGTAACCAGGCTCATATTTATATACACATTTCCCTGATGAGGTCTCACACTTGTTAGACTCACAACCGTTGCTATAGGCATTGTCACACACGTCGTTATAGTAATCAAGCTCACATTTATATACAGATTTGCCGGATGACATCTCAAAGTTGTTAGACTCACAACCTTTGTTACAGAAATTGTCACACACGTCGCCATAGTAACCATTCTTACATTTATATGCAGATTTGCAGGATGACCTCTCACACTTATTCGACACACAACATGTGCTACAAAACTTGTCACATACGTCACCATAGTAACCATGCGCACATTTATATACAAATTTGCCCGATGAACTCTCACAATTATTCGACATACAACCTTTGCTTCAGAATGTGTCACACACGTCACCATAGTAACCAGGCTCACATGTATATAAATATTTGCCGGAATCTCACAATTTTTAGAATAACAATATTTGATTCAGAACGTATCACACAGGTCACCATAGTTACCATGCGCACATTTATATACAGATTTGCCGGAAGACCTCTCACAATTAATCGACACACAACCTTTTCTTCAGAATGTGTCACACACGTCACCATAGTAAACAAGCTCGCATTTAAATAAAGATTTGATGGATGGCCTCTCACACTTATTCGACACACAACCTTTGCTACAGAACTTGCTACAGAACGTGTCACACACGTGACCATAGTAACCAGTTTTACAACCACAATACCCATGTGCCAGATAAACTCTCACATGCGTTAGATTTACAGACGTTGTCACCAAAATGACTATAGAAACCTTGGCCCGTATTCATAAAGCTGCTTAAGTAGAAAATATTACCGATTTCTACACGTTCTGTGACGTGATTAAACAATACTACATGTTGACCGTTCAGCGTCATACTCGGGAAAAGATATAAAATGTTTCACCCCCACCAGGGTATATGCATTTCATTCAGGAGTGTAAACGTGAGGTATTATAACTTCACTACATATTATCATATATTTTTAATTATTTATTTTCCATAATGTATTATAGTGCATACTTTGTTGTTAAATGTTATCTGTCGTTGAATGAACTATGTACCAACGTTAGATATCAATAAGTATTACATGTACACAACGAAACAGTCAGAACAATCATTATTTTATTTTGCTTTATCTTCTTTTACAGATTCGGTTGAGACTTGTTTTTCTTTATTTGATCCATAAAAAGAGTCAAGCATTATGTGGTCCGAGTTTTGACATTCATACCCCATCCAGTCACTTCTCCAAGAAGCGAAAACGGGGTTGGATGGGTTATGCAATAAAACCTTAATTTCGGCTTTAAAAGTTTGTATATTGTAACATTAAAATCTTTAATATGTAATGTTAAATAGGATATCGACGTTTTACAGTAAACATATATTAAACCTATTTTATTGTCGAAATATCCGTTAAAAAACCCTGCTAATATAAGCTTTCCAGTCGCTTAATGGAGTTAAGGCCGGGCAACGTAATGTGTTTTAGTTTATAATTATAAAAAATATATAATATAGTCATTGATGCTTTTCAGATGTACTCACCAATTCAAGATACCATTTCAGATTTGTATCGTGTTTGCAGAAATAAGCAATGCAACATTATTTCATTAAATATCTAATTATGCATTCAAATTTAATTATATGTACATTTTTTTTAAAATGCAATGAAAAGTTAAATTGTAAAACACATACGTCCTCTAACAAAATTATAATATTTCACAAAAACTGAATGTAAATGCACATTTGTTTTATAATATACAATGATTATCGCTATTACTGAATCAGACAACCAAAACATATGTTCACCCATACAAAAATGTTATAACCGACCAACAGAGTATCATATGAAAATCATACAAAAGTATTAAACAACGATAATGTACAGAGCAATCGTATGTACGCATGGACGGTCTCTTGTTTGCTTTACGCTTAGCTAATCAAAAGTTAGAACGTAGGGTATCACAAATTGCGTTAAACCGTTGGGTCAGTCTGAACTCAAAACCAAAACAAATATTCATGCTACAAAACATGACTTTCTCCTTTTACAATAATTTATTTAAAAAAAAAGAAGCTATATTTCACTGCAAAACACAACAAAACTATTAAAACTGCCATATATGTATACATGCGCGTAGACTGAGTCACACCTATCACACTAAACATTTACACTATACTTATTATCTTATAAAGATATATCGCTTATTATCTTATAAAGATATATCGCTTATTATCTTATAAAGATATATCGCTTATTATCTCATAAAGATATATCGCTTATTATCTTATAAAGATATATCGCTTATTATCTCATAAAGATATATCGCTTATTATCTCATAAAGATATATCGCTTGTTATCTCATACAGATATATCGCTTATTATCTTATAAAGATATATCGCTTATTATCTCATAAAGATATATCGCTTAATATCTTATAAAGATATATCGCTTATTATTATCTTATAAAGATATATCGCTTATTATCTTATAAAGATATATCGCTTATTATCTTATAAAGATATATCGCTTATTATCTTATAAAGATAGTTAGGTTTTTAAAAGACGAAACGTTTAATAGCTTAAGCATGGTCAAGCTATGAAAATGTATATGTTCACATTCACACCTCGCGATTCGAGTTACAAAAACGATCAAACGTGGACGTAGTCAACGTTACTACATGGAAAATAATGCTGTATCTCCCAATAAAATTTAACTCACATAACTCTTAAAGTGAACTCATATAATAATCAGAGCATTACTGTGCACCAATTACATGACAATATTAATTGCAAATCGCTAAACAAAAGTATATTATCTCATTACATAAAGCATGCTTCAAATTCATCAACTGACACATTACTGAAAAACATTTGAATACGTACACCAGAATATAAGATTTTTAAATGGAATGTAAACGAAAGGTGTTGTAACATAAATGTTGTTGTATGCAATTTCATAGTCGACCGAAACAGTTAACATTGTCCATTTTTTGCCATAGTTGAGAAATTTGAGGAAATTAGAAAACGTCGAATGTGAGTACAGAGTAGTGTCGTGATTTTTTGTTTTATATTTTCACGAGCATATTTGTTTTGTTTTACTTATATTGCCTATTTGCCTATTGATGATGCCTTGTTGATTAGAGATTAGATCATGGCGGGGATTTCTTTATTTACACTGTCCTATTTTAATGGGATGACAGTAGAGTAAGTGTGGGGTTTGGTGCACCCTAGAACCGGTTTAAACCCCCCAGTGGCCTACTTTGCCACTGACCGTTCCAATGCGGTAGCCTATTGTCAACCCTTTTGTGTTTGTGATTTCGTTTACATGTATTATTACTACTTTTGCCTTCTTGTTTGTCTGTTTGCGTGTTTGTTTCTGTGTTTTGTGGTTGACTGTCCTCCTTGAATGCTACTTTCCCTGTCCGATCTTTCTATATTTCTTTAACCAGCCACCCCACAAAAAATCGAGCATCAAAAAAAGAGTTACCAACTCATAATTCATTTTACGCATATTCAATGACATATATTTTAAGAACCCGCTAATAAACATATAGTTTTAATCTAAACATATGTATTTTTTTTATATGACCTGAACACCCCGATATAGTTTTGATAAACGGGTTTTTAGTGATTTGTCGGTATTTGGGCGGGTTATTAATGGCAAAATAATTACTAAAATCTATGACAAGAGAGATGATTTTAATTATGATATTGTTAATTATCCCCATTTAGATGGGGATGTTCCCCGAACAACTTCTTATGCGGTCTATGTGTTTCAACTTATTTCTTTTTTTTAGAGCTTGTACTTGAGTATTAGTCGTAATATTAGTATAACTAAAAAGCTACTCCTTCAGGACTACCGTACCATAAACTTCGTAAAACCTTTGCAAAATTGTATTATCGTAATCCTGATCTTCATTCCCAATATAAAAGTAATTTAAGGACTCTTCTGCGACAAGGACTATCACAAACTGACTTCTATGGTGATATGAATTATAAACTTCGTAAGATTCTTGGTCATGATCACTTTCATACTATCTTGTTAAACAAGTTTATTAAAATAGTTTATGACCCTGTCATTGTGCATGCTTGGTGGTCGACCCTGTTACAGTTCGCCACTATGCTTTCCCCTTTTATTGTAAATAATGTAAATGCTAAATGCTTATCTCACACGGCAAAGTGTAATACTGTAATCGCCGTTTGACATGTTCTTGTTCTTACCTTGTAATTCGTTAACATGTGATTCGGGTACTTCGTAAGGGGTAATGTATGAGTCAGATCCTCTAGTCGGTCTATGTAAACGACAAATTGCATTCATTTAATTGTATGATGGTTATAATGCTTACAGTATTTAAGACACATACATATAACGGGACAAATGCATATTTGGTGTATTCAAAGTTTTATATCAGTGAAACAGACATGTTTATTGGTAAATAAACATAATACTTTTCACAAACGGTTGAGAAATGAAACACAATAATGACGTAGGAACGTTCTTTTAGATAGGAATTGTTCAATGCAAATTTCTGTTGTATCAAAAGTGTGTATCCAAAAACTGTTTTAATGTGTTGAATACACGTGAACAAAGACAAACTGAAAGTTGTATAGCAAACTATTCAGGCTAACTGAAGTTCTTTGATATGTTTTACTTTCCTGCTGTATTTAATTTTCAGCGATAAGGAAAATGGGAAAAGCATTTTGGCCGTAAAATATTTATTTCTCCTTTACATGGTCCCGCCTTATTTCCATTTAGCAATGGGAAAGCTTATATTAGCAGGATTTTATATTGTTCGACAATAAAGCACCTTAAAAACAGTTTTTACTGAACAAATGCGATAACCTGTTTTAAATTACCTTTTAAATGTTTTAATATTTCATATCACAGCCAATCCCGTTTTCGGTTCTTTGAGAAGGGTTTGGATGGGGTATGAACGTTAATACTCGGACCACGTAATGAATCGATTTTGAAAATTAGGGTACTTTAACCCACCATATAACATTCAAATTCTAATGATATATAAATTATGTATTTATTATACAAATTGATACTGGTAATGCTGAAAACTTTTGGCTGAAACAAGCGCCCCGAAAAAAAGTCACTGACGTATACAGTGAAATCGGAACAAACAAGATTTTTTTAAAAGGTCTCTGAAAAATTTGAAAAAGCTGAAAGAATTATCAAAATGTCATGAAAAATAGAGGCGATATGACCTATTGAAAGTTTGACAAAAGCATAAATGGAGGCGGCCCTCTTGGAACTCTGACGTTATCGCGCCTTTTTACCATACATGACATATTGACAAAATACAAGTTAAAGCAAAGGAAATCACTGCAAATTGATTAAAAATAAATATACATTTGTAAAATGTGTAAAGTATATGCTTATTTTTATTTGCAGTGATTTTCATTCCTTTAAAAGTCATTTTGTCAATATGCCATATATGGTAAAAAGGCGCGATAACGTCATAATTCCAAGATGGCAGCCACCATTTATGTTTATTTGCAAATTTCCAATAGGTCATATATCCTTTATTTTCCACGCTTTTGATTATTCTTTGAGCTCTTTTTCAAGTTGTTCAGAGCCCTTTAAAATAAACCTTGTTTGAAAATAGTGCATCAACTCCTTTAACCCCATGTCCTTGCGACACTTTGTCACGTGGACTAAGAAATATTGCTTAACCTGGAGAGAAGATAAACGTCATGTGCAGTCAGGATAAGCTTAATCCGAGGGTTGCTCGCATTCATATTTTAAATATCACGTCATCCCTGAACCTGATACATATGCAACATTCTTATATGAAACGTTGTTAAATGTAAAATTCTTATATGAAACATGTTTATATGCAACATTCTTAAATGCAACATGCTTATAAACATGCTTATTTGCAATATGCTTATAATGAAACCTTATTATATGTAAAATTATTATACGAAATATGGTTATATGCAGCGATCTTATATGCAGCATTCTTATAATGCATACAACATTCTTATTCGCAACTTTCTTATTCGCAACATTTTTATATGAAACATTCTTATATGAAACATTCTTATTCGCAACATTCTTATATGAAACATTCTTATATGTAAAATTATTATACGAAATATGGTTATATGCAGCAATCTTATTCGCAACATTCTTATATGAAACATTCTTATATACAGCATTCTTATAATGCATACAACATTCTTATTCGCAACATTCTTATATGAAACATTCTTATATACAGCATTCTTATAATGCATACAACATTCTTATTCGCAACATTCTTATATGAAACATTCTTATATGCAGCATTCTTATAATGCATACAACATTCTTATTCGCAACATTCTTATATGAAACATTCTTATATACAGCATTCTTATAATGCATACAACATTCTTATTCGCAACATTCTTATATGAAACATTCTTATATGCAGCATTCTTATAATGCATACAACATTCTTATTCGCAACATTCTTATATGAAACATTCTTATATGCAACATTTTTATATGAAACATTTTTATATGAAACATTTTTATATGTAACATTTTAATACGAAACATTCTTATATGCAACATTCTTATATGCAACATTTTTATATGAAACATTTTTATATGTAACATTTTAATACGAAACATTCTTATATGCAACATTCTTATAATCGCACACAATGCAAATTAATGCAAACTGTAATTTTACGAAAAAACATTTCACACAATGAAATTCACTTGTTGAACGTGAAACAGCATTGAAGTATGTATTCAAACTAAATAAACGTATGGACAATGTTAAACACTTCCGTTTGCCAGAACCTTAGCATTGGTTGATAATTATACAAGCTAATCAGTAGATAACGAAAAAATTCAGTTGTATTAAATGAATAATATATTAGAATATTGAGTATTTACCGTTTTCTTGCATTGCTGTTTCCCGAATGTAATCCCTGTCTTCTATTTCTGAAAATGCGAATACAGGTATATTCTACATTGGATGATATTTGCAGATAATCACTAATTTAAGTTACATGGATGTTCCAATATAAAATGCATGCACGGTAGAGACAAGACGTTAATA
Organism: Cyrtodaria siliqua; assembly: GCA_037043455.1. NCBI lineage: Eukaryota > Metazoa > Mollusca > Bivalvia > Adapedonta > Hiatellidae > Cyrtodaria > Cyrtodaria siliqua. The sequence continues at coordinate 171,298 of JAWPHD010003035.1, read as the reverse complement.
TGTGTAACTAAAGCGCATTGTGTCAGATTCATATTGATTTGCTTCCGGACTCGTAGTCCTTCTTGGCTCGTAACTCTCGGGTGTAGTTCTTTAAATTTCAATTGAATAAGTAGTTAATGTGTGCTTTTCGATTTTTTTAAAAATTCAACGTCGCTTTGTCCAACATAATTTGAACTATGAACCTGTCAAATTGATGCATTACGTGGTTTAGCCTTAATTCCATTAAGCGATGAGAAATCTTATATTAGCAAGATTTGATAACGGATATTTCGACAATAAAACACATTTAAAAAAAATACTTAAAAAATACGATAACCGTTTTCAGATTACCTAATAAATGTTTTAATTTTATAAAGATAAGCCGAAATTTAGGTTTTATTTCATACCTCAGCCAACCCCGTTTTCGCTTCTTGGAGAAGTAGTAGAGAGTACAGTACTCTAGTTTAGTATTATAGTGGTGATACAGATTCAAAACACCTCTAGAATTCATACAGGGCTTTGCATATATTTGTAGGAATATTAAGGTACCAGGTATTATTACACAGGGTTTTGTATACCATTGTAGGAATATTAACGTACTAGGTATATATTATACAGGGTTTTTTATACCATTGTAGGAATATTAAGGTTCTAGGTATATATTATACAGGGTGTAGGAATATTAAGGTACTAGGTATATATTATACAGGGTGTAGGAATTTTAAGGTACTAGGTATATATTATACAGGGTTTTGTATAGGTCTCACTACAGAATTACCTCCCTTGGCCATGACGGTAGGAAGATTCCTACACCGTAAAAAACTAGGGCTGTGTTAATCGGTTTGCTCTCAACTTGGAAATGTGCAATCATTCTCTTATTTCTGCCTTCAGGTGACCATATTGGAACATGTTCATGACTTATGCTAAGTTTGGATGCCACTGGGTGATTTTCGAGGAAGATATGATAATTTGAAAATGGGTAGGAATACAGTTGAATTATCAGTGAAATGGAGCTAGTTTTGAGGGGTGCTGAAAAAGACTTGAATTTAATTTTTTTTAATCTGGTCAACTTTTGATTTTTTGTGGATATTCTGAGCTTCAGAGGAAGGTTTGCAGATTGAGGGGAGATTTAAAGACCAATGGACATTTTATAGTATGTTTGCAGTGGTCCACAAGTGACCGTTTCTGACATATATTATATAGTGTTGATTAATTCACTAGTGAGACGTATACCACTGAAGGAATATTAAGGTACTAGGTATAAATTATACAGGGTGTAGGAATATTAAGGTACTAGGTATATATTATACTGGGTTTTGTATACCATTGTAGGAATATTAAGGTACTAGGTATATATTATATTATACAGGGTTTTGTATACCATTGTAGGAATATTAAGGTACTAGGTATATATTATGCATAGGTACATAATACATTTAACACATAGTATTAACATTGCTTATCTATCCACTTCCCTGAGATTTAAAATACTATATGTTCATGGACTGTGCATATTCTAAAACAAACACAAATAATGGTTTGTGGTGAAGTCGTCTTTACCATATTATCCCTTAATGAGAAAACAATACAGTTTAAAGTAGCTGTCCCACCAACAACAGCCAGATTTTGCAACATATGTACTTCGTTTTTAAAACTACTGAAGACCAGCACCCAATTGTATAAACAATGGTTAAAATTAACCACAGGGTTAAACTTTGGGTTAGGTTAAAAAATTGGATAAAGTAAGGGTTAGCGGTTGTAGAAAATATTGGTTAAAATTAACCGCAGTCAGTGTTTGGTTATCTTTAACCCAGCTCATGTAGCTTGGTTAAATTTAACTTAAAATTTAACCAGAAAAAAAATGGCCGCATTGTTGGTACCAGACGCTCGACTACCTCGACAATTCCGACGAGTTAATAGACAAACTGAAGACTATGACGACGAAGAACTGCGCCGACGGTACAGGTTTCGGGGGGAAAACATCGACAGATTAGTTGACCTAATTGGACATCGACTTGAAAGACCGACTTTGAGGAATAATCCTCTGACTCCTAGACAGCAAATCATGATTGCGTTGCGTTTTTATGCTTCGGGCAGCTTTTTACAGGTTGGTGGGGACACCTTTGGTGTAGACAAGGCGACGGTTTGTCGAGTTATTACGGACGTGACCGACGCTCTTTTTGACTTAAAAGACAGGTACATCAACTTTCCAATGACGGAGGCCGACAGGAATACAGTTAAACTCGGGTTTTACCGTCAGCGAGGTTTTCCTTCTGTCATTGGATGTATTGATGGAACTCACATACGAGTTATTTCGCCGCCGAACATGGAGGAGAAGGCGTATGTAAACAGAAAGGGTTACCACTCAATAAATGTGCAGGCGACGTGTGATCATTTAGGTTTGTTTTACTTATATAAACTGTACTGTACCACTATCTCTTCTCTTCTCTCTATCCTTATTTCTCCGACCACATACATGGCTTTTGCCCCCAACCTACCTAACAGAGTAGTTTCCCTTGAGTAAATTTTGTTTCAGAGAGACGCAACTGGCGCGTTACCAACATAACAACAGTCTACCTAATTCGCCGAAACTGTACCAATGCTGTTTATATGGAATAGCTAATGGAAGTTAAAAAAAACTGTTATGTTTGACTATATGTTTCTAGAAATCCACAGGATTTCATCCAGTTCTATGTTTACGTTTAGAAAAATTCCCCACCCACATTATTTACACAGAACTACTGTACACTTATTTACGAAGAGTAGCTTGTCTTTAATTTATTATTTATCGTTTGTAATGTATGTCAAGAAAGCATGTGTGGTATGAGCTACAGTATAGTATTCATCTTCAACAACAACAAATTCATCTTTGCTTGAAACCTATTTTAAGAAATTATTAATAAATATATTTTAAGGTCATGTATACTCAGCAAAAAAAAAAAAGTATCCCCTTTGTTTTCCTGCAAAATCGGAGACAGTAAGAAAGAACTAACAATTGTAGCATGATTTTCTTTTAATTACATCTTTGTTTGATGTTCACACAAATTTTCATCGAAATATACCGAATAATAAAAAAAATAATCACAGTTTAAAAACAGGTGTGAAAACGAAATTCACAAAACTGAACAAATGTCAAGGTATGACAATAACACAGATTCAGCAGTCTTAGTCGATTCAAATACACAGAAAAATATTCAAAACCTCGCTAATATCTCATGTGTCCACCGTTACACCGAATACACGCAAGAATGCAACGTCGCATGCTTCTGATGTAACGATTGACAAATTCTGGAGGTAATGTGTTCCATTCGCAGACAAGTACTGCTGCAAGGTCCTGAACACTTTGGATAAGGTCATCCTGACGTATACAACGTCCCAAATTTGCTCAATGCTTCGTCAGTCTCAGATTTTGCAGGGAAACAAAGTGGATACTTTCTATTTTTGCTGAGTATATATATTATTTGAAAATCACATTGAATTATATACTGTAGAATAAATCCATATACCGTTTATAAAATCACATTTGATTTTTCTCAATATCCCTTTGTTATGAATACAGTTTATATGGCAATAGCAGATCATCGGTAGTAACGGATCAGTTTCTGTTTACATTTAATTTATTCAGTCCATATGCGTTTGTTTTTTATCAAACTTTCCATGTTTGAAGTGTTATCATATAAGCATACATATATACATTAGCCTTAAGATTTGATACATATTTCCAAGAGTAATTACCTATTTAGTGTAACACCTATCAAAAAAAGTGATCCGTTAATGCCTAAAAGATGTGAGTTTTTAAAAGGAATAAATAAATACCCTTAAAATGAAATAAGGCGTAACATATGTTTTTTCTATTACAATTTGGTTTAAAATGCTCAGGCCTGATCATCAAAACATCCATGATTTGAAGTTTTAAACTTTTAGGGACAATGATCCTGTAAACGGGCAAAATGGCAGATTTTCAACACTAAGCTAGCACACATATAAGGCATAGTTCATAATAATGTTGGTTACTGAGAGAGCAGAATCCAGTAATTAACGCTCTTGAAAAATTTAGTTTTAAATTTACGCTTTTAACCCGAGTGATCCTTTACTACCTAATGCACTGTATACCAATACAAGTACAATAAATCCATTGTCCAGTGAATGGTCAATGTACATTTTGAAAAGGATTAAGTGTGTTGACTACAAAGGATCAATGGACTGTTTTATAATTGGTATTGTGTAATGGAAAAGTGACTGAAACAAAGATTGTTTAGATATGTTCTCCTGCAAATATTCCACTATTTTTGTCCCTACTACCTGGATTGCTATATAAAGTTTCAAAGCTTGTGAAGAAATACTTAGAAACATTTTTAGTTCTATGATTTCTCACATTCCTTATATAATTCAAAGTGATTCAATGTGATGTACATTTAGTAACTTTGCTAGTAGAGATAAGTTCCCACAGTACTGGAGTCTAACTACTGTTCTAGATGATGAGTAAATGTTATGCAAAAAGTCTGACTATCACTGGCACAGTGTATTGAGTGATTGTGAAAGTATTACTATGATGACAGAGGTTGTGTTAGTGTTTTTAGTGTTTTTTCCATATGCCATATAGCCAAAATATTATTTTGCATATATACCATAATTTTTAAGAGGTTTTAATTTTCCTCAGTTTTCCCATATGAACATTTATTTGTAGAAACATATCACTGATATGCAATATGAGGCAAATATTTTTTCCAATATGCCATTTGGGCCTCCAACTCCCTCTCAAGACAAGCTAAATTAAAGTGTACTGTGTACAATAATTAAAACCTAATGGACCATACTGTAAAATACTGGCAATTCACCCCTATAGAAGAGGTTAAGCTAATGTAGGCCTACTTAAAACACAACACATTTGTGAAAGTCAGGGGTTTATTTATTGTCAGTGAGTAGTCTAGTAGTTCAGATTTAAATTCAGTGCCATATTAATACAAATAAAGATGTTTTTAGGTAAGTCTTACTAAAATGATTTGTATGCTTGGGAGACGTACACCTCTTAAATTGAATTACTGCTTCCAATGAAGAGTTAAACTATCACTTACATTTTTAGAATAATTGGAAATAGTTGACCGAATCATTTATATAAATAAATAACATGTATTGTATATGGTATATATATCATTCATAAAACATTTTTCAGGGAAATTTACTCATGTGAATGCAGTTTGGCCTGGCAGTTCTCATGACAGTCATGTCTTTAGGGCATCAAACTTGTGTCAATATTTAGAGGAACAACATCAAGGTACTTAGAGATATGTTTTAGTCTTGCTTTTATTAATATAATGGTAATATAAGTTTGATGTTTTTATCAATATGGATTTTCATTATCATGCTATACTTAAATTAATGAGCAAAAAATACACATTGAAACACATTCTAAATCAGAATATAATTATATATATATATATATATATATATATAAATGATTTTTAAGGAGCTCTTTATTTAATGTAAATGCAATTTATATTTACTCACTTCAGTCTTGAATTTGGTGAGTTCAGTAGGGTGTTTACATTCCTATATTTCTATAATGGGTTCTTCAATCCATTATTGGCTACATAGGTGTAATAAAGAGTAGAGGTTTTAGGCAAATCCACATACATGTGATATATCTGAAGCCACAATCTGTGACATGTCTGTATATTTTTAAAGAGATATTGTCAAGACAAATCTGTGAAATTATATAAACCATAAGGTATGAGTGAGGTTTGATGCAATATTTCATATATGGATTCAGGTTAGACATCACAGATGTGTAGTCTCATATGATGAGACTGGTTGTACCATCTATTAATAAAGATTAATTGTTATATACTTGTGTCCAGCATGTAGTATGGTTAAGATAGTAGGCTACTATTGTTATGTATTTTTTATCATGGTGAATTTTCATATGTGATATACCGGTAGTTTGTTATTCTATTTGGAAATATATTTCACATGTGTGTCAAATTAAATGCTATACACTATTTTCATGAAATCAATTAAGGTAGGATAATTCAATGAATAAATGAAAGAACACAACAAAACAGGCCCCATCAGTGATCAGTATGTTATTCAATGTCCACAATTTGTATTGAATAATATAAAGACTAGGTGATTTATGAATAAATAATATATTCATTTTGTTTTAGATTTTGAAAGTGGGGTTTTGCTTGGTGATAGTGGCTATGCCTGTCGTCCCTTCCTACTGACACCATACATACACCCACAGAACGATTCTGAGGAGCGTTACAACAGGTGTCACATGTCAACCAGGAACATCATTGAGAGAACCTTTGGTGTATGGAAGAGGAAGTTCCATGTTCTACATTCTGAGGTAGGTAAAGAAATTCAATACATACATGTATTTATATTGTTTTATTTAATAGGTGTTTTTTGATATACACAACATAACATTTTTGACACATTAATATAACAAATTTAATACAATGCTTAAAATATGTAACATCATGTTTACATTTATTTTTCTCTGCACAGTATATACATGTTAGAATATGAATGAGTTTCAGTTTTCAATTGATGAAGACCTCATGTACAATTACTACTACTACTAGTATTCTATAATTCATAAGTAAAACGTATATTCCTTCTGCAAGTTACAGGCAAAATTACTCAGTAAATTAAGTACTGTACTATCTCACATCATCAGTACACAGTGTACAATACTTTATCAACAGCACATAGTGTCCTATGTTCTGTACTTCACTATCATAGGCACACAGTGTACCATGTAATGTACTACTCTATCACAGGCACAGTGTACCATGTACTGCACTACTCTATCACATGTGAACAGTGTACAATGTACTGTAGTACTCTATCACAGGCACACAGTGTACCGTGTACTGTACTACTCTATCACAGGCACACAGTGTACCATGTAGTGTACTACACTATCACACGTAAACAGTGTACCATGTAGTGTACTACTCTATCACAGGCGAACAGTGTACCCTGTACTATACTACTCTATCACAGGCACACAGTGTACCATGTACTGTACTACTCTATCACAGGCACACAGTGTACCATGTACTACTCTATCACAGGCGAACAGTGTACCATGTAGTGTACTACTCTGTTACAGGCACACAGTGTACTGTACTACTCTATCACAGGCGAACAGTGTACCATGTACTGTACTACTCTATCACAGGCACACCGTGTACCATGTACTACTCTATCACAGGCGAACAGTGTACCATGTAGTGTAATACTCTATCGCATGCAAACAGTGTACCATGTACTGTACTATTCTATCACAGGCACACAGTGTACCGTGTATCTTTTACTCTGCTACAACTACAAAGTGCACTATGTACTATACTACTCTGCTACAAGCACACAGTGTACCATGTACTGTTCTACTCTGCTACAAGCACACATTGTACCATGTACTATACTACTCTGCTACAAGCACACAGTGTACCATGTACTGTTCTACTCTGCTACAAGCACACAGTGCACCATGTTCTATACTACTCTGCTACAAGTACACAGAGCACCATGTACTATACTAATCTGCTACAAGCACATTGCACCATGTACTACTCTGTCACAATCATACAGTGTACCACGTACTGTTCTACTCTGCTACAAGTACACAGAGCACCATGTACTATACTAATCTGCTACAAGCACACAGTGCACCATGTACTAATCTGTCACAATCATACAGTGTACCACGTACTGTTCTACTCTGCTACAAGCACACAGTGCACCATGTACTAATCTGTCACAATCATACAGTGTACCACGTACTGTTCTACTCTGCTACAAGCACACAGTGCACAATGTACTATATTACTCTGCTACAAGTACATAGTGTACCATATATTCCATCACAAACACACAGTGCACCATGTACTATGCTACTCTGCTACAAGCACACAGTGCATCATGTACTATACTAATCTGCTACAAGTACACGATGTACCATATATTCTATCACAAACACACAATGCACTATGTACTATACTACTCTGCTATAAGCACACAGTGCACAATGTACTATATTACTCTGCTACAAGTACATAGTGTACCATATATTCCATCACAAACACACAGTGCACCATGTACTATGCTACTCTGCTACAAGCACACAGTGCATCATGTACTATACTAATCTGCTACAAGTACACGATGTACCATATATTCTATCACAAACACACAATGCACTATGTACTATACTACTCTGCTACAAGCACACAGTGCACCATGCACTATACTACTGTGCTACAAGCACACAGTGCACCATGCACTATACTACTGTGCTACAAGTACACAGTATACCATGCACTATACTACTGTGCTACAAGTACACAGTGCACCATGCACTATACTACTGTGCTACAAGTACACAGTGTACCATATATTCTGTCACAAGCACACAGTGTACCATGTACTATACTACTCTGCTGCAAGTACATAGTGCAACATATATTCTATCACAAGCACACAGTGTACCATAATGTACTCTATCACAAGCACACAGAGTACCATAATATACTCTATCACAAGCAAACAGTGCACCGTGTACGGTTATACTTTATCACAGAACACAGTGTACCATAATATACTCAATCACAAGCACACAGTTCACCATGTACGGTTATACTCTATCACAAACACACAGTGCATCATGTACTATACTACACTGCTACAAGTACACAATGTACCATATCACAAACACACAATGCAGTATGTATACTACTCTGCTACAAGTACAGAGTGTACCATATATTCTATCACTATTTAATGTCACCCTCAGTGTGATGCAATTTTACTTTTAAATCGAAGTATAAACATAAATTTAGAAGTATTCATATTTAAATATCCCTGCCTGACATTGCACACTGATCAGCGCTTACACTGTTTGATACTTCTCTTAAACATATCCTTTGTAGAAGGAATGGATTTGTCCAAACTCGTTTTCAGATGGGTTTGACTGTAATTATATGTAAACATTGAAGTTAATACTATATCATGTAACATGCTATTGATTACTATAATTTAAGATAAGAATGAAACCGAGGAAAGCAAGCAGGATTGTAATTGCATGTGCTGTCCTCCACAACCTGGCAATACGTTGGAATGAGTCTGAAGACTTAGATAACTTTGAAGACGAACAACCTGCTTTGGATCCATACAATGGACAGAATGATGGTCGGGACATCAGGGATCATATAGCAAATACATTTTTCAGTAACTAAAATCATGATACAAACTGTTAATAAGTACTGATAAAGGTGATCCTTTGAGAGCAACTAACACAATTAAGAGAATAAAGCAGCAGTCTCGGTTTTATTGAGTCTGTTCATGAGAAGTAATGAAAGAAGCAACACTTCTCACGCCCCCTAGCACCGGCTTACAGTTGACAATATACATGAACATTTGAAATGAAACTAATGGCTATTCCAGGAATTTCAAAATTGGGGTTGGGTTGGACGATTGTCCAAGTTGGGGTATTTGACCAAATATTCAGTAAATGAGGGTTGCTAATAAAAATATTGGGGGCTAGTACATGTTGTAATGCTATATAGGTTTTACTGTTTGAATTTGGTAGACAATATATCTATTAAATTATTAAAATTATCAAATGTTTTCATCTGCTTTTCACAACAGTTTATCTGTCCATCAACTAGCTTTCTTTTTCTTTCTTGTAATACTATTGCTTCAGTGTAAAACTTGGTTTGCAACTCCTTCAATGTCATCTTGTTACTGAAATGAATCACCATACATGTTTAATTTATTTTACATATGTAGGGACAAATTAGCATATTTATTCTAATTGAAAATCATTCTCCACTCTGTAACCGTCCTCTTTCATTGAAGCAAATATAATGAAACGGTATTGGTAGACTGTTGATTTAAAGGTAAAAGGTCAAGTTCACCATGGCCTGACTATGAAATTCTTTCTCTTATTTGTAACCTCTCCCCATGAAGCAGATCTCATGTGCCTGTTATAACAGAATGACCCCTATTGATTCTGAGGTCAAAGGTCAAGGTCACGATTACCTGATCATGAAAATCATTGTTAACTTTGTTTATCTTTTCTCATACAATAGGTAGCTAGGTAGCGGGTGTATATAAGTCGCCCCAAAAAGACGACAGATCTAGTTTGATACTGCCTGTCTGACATACCATCCCTTCCCTCCTCCAACCCACCACAGACACCATACAGCTATTTCGTAAACGACACGGGCTCATTGGGCCTTTTGTTTATAAATGTACGTGATTGATCATTCAGTTTTGCCATCATGCTTGGAATGACAAGTTAGTAATATTCAAACCATGGTAACATATTACGAGTGGTCAGTCCGTCAAGGCCACTCGGTAACCCAACCATGAACATCCTTGTCCGCTCTGTAATGTAACTCTTCTCACCCAAAGCATATTTCATAAAACTTAAATGGTGTACGCTTTGGGAGGATGACCCATATTGATTTTTAGGTCAAACAAACGTTAATGTCGCTGACCCGTACACCATTTTGAGGTCAGTAGATTAAAAGTCATGATCTGCATGCGAGCCTGTGCACTTACCCGGTTTCTTTTACAGCTTTTTGTCTTGATTCGTCTAAAATAAATATTAATTGTCACTGTACTGTAACAGGCTTGATATATTGCATGCATAAAAACATTAATATGTAGGTACAACATATGCTTGTAAGATTAAGAGACACTCGTATGTTGAGATAAACACTAACAATTTGCAGTAACTCTGCAGTTCATGGAGTGAGACAATTTTAATACAGTTTTTTTATCAGTGTAGTTGTATAGTGGCCATTTTGTGTTGATGCACCATATAACCAATTTTAATAAAATATGTGTTTTGGTGCCATGTTAATTAACCGTTTTATATATAATGTATATATATACTGAAAGGAAAAAGAAACGCATAATCAAAAAAATGCCGATAACTCATTACAGAAAGGACAACTCGGCCATGTAGTAGACCTTTTAATCAAAGTATACTTTGTTACACGAAATTCATAAATGTTGAAGTTTCACTTGAAAAGGTCAAGCTATTTCAGTATTTTGTTTAATGTTAAGAGATTGCAACGTTTAAAACCTAAGGTTGCTCATCTGCTTGACCCAAATGCGCATTCTGTCGATAATGAAACTTTAAAAGGGGGTAACTATTGGTGTCTTCGGTGCTGTTTAAACCTTCTTTCGGGAAAAACAGTCCTAATGTCGCCCTGTACCATTCAATTAGCAGTAGCATATTAAACATACAATATATAGCGAAAATACCCATTATGCGTTTCTTTTTCTTTTCAGTATATATCGAGTTGACTCAATGACCATTAATGCAATAAAATTATCTTAATAGCTTTTATGTTATCTGTACCTTTTTAAACTTGATTCATATTTACATGTGAAAATATGCCTTAAATAAAGTGCTGGTAAATGTTTATTCAGGTTTGTTCTTAGTTAATACATATATAACATAAAAAAAACACATCAACGAACAGTCCCGTGTGGTTCCGGGTCAAACAATAGGGCCACTGCAGATCCTGTTGGAGGGTTAGGCAGAGGGGTACACCCCTCCCCCACCCCACACCCAACCAAATGCATGTTCATTTTATCATTTTTGTTCATGTTCATTAAAGGTCTTCATCATGACCCCATCTCGCTCAAATCACTAGAGCAGTGGCAGAAAAACAATAAACGTTGCTCCAGCGTCAATGGAGTGTCTACAATAAAATTTGCAGCGCAGAGAAGGTTATAGACCCATTCTCCATATTTTATCTCGATGTAAATGGAGGATGAGCCTGGCATGTTTATTCCTGTTAGGTGCCATATAACCTTTCATGTGTTGGTGCGCCTTAAAACCCAATTTAATTCAATACATCAACGAACACCAAGGTCCCAACATGTACATACCTTGTCCTGTTTTACCTTTACCAGCAGTCACTCCAACAACATGTTTAGCAGTTCTGATACATGATCTGTCTTCTGCAGTTAAATTATTCAAAATTAATAAGGTTAGATGATATTATGGCAACGGCATGAATCTGGACAGATATTTGTATTTTTCAAAACTGTCTGTCATCTAAGACTAGGGCTGAAATTGGTGTTATTTAAGAAAATGTTTGTCAATTTTGTGTTTAACATATGGTCGCAACAGTGTATTCGTTATCGTACTATGCTCTGTTTTCATAACTCTGAGCCCCGTGTGGTTGCCGGGGGCCCCGTTTGGTCACGGGGCAAAAAATACGGCCACTGCAGATCCCTTTGGAGGGGTAGGCAGAGGGGTAGAATCCCCCAAATTCATGTTCATTTTATCATTTTTTGTTCATGTTCTTTAAAGGTCTTCATCATGATCCCTGCATTGTTTCAGGTGCTATCTCGCTCGCATCAAAAGAGCAGTGGCAGAAAAACAATAACGTGGCTCCAGCGTAAATGGAGTTTCTACGATAGAATTTGCAGCAACTCTGCAGTTCAGGGTGAGAAGGTTCTAGGCACATTTTCCATATTTTATCTCGATGTACATGAAAGATGAGCCTGGCATGTTCATGCCTTTTAGGCGCCATATAACCTTTTCATGTGTTGGTGCGCCTTAAAACCCCAATTCAATTCAATTCATAACTCTGAAATTTATTTTGACAAATCGATCCCCATGTTTTGGTCTTTATATCTTCCAAAACACCGCTTAAAGGAACCAAACAAAAAAAGGAAACTCCATTATAGAAATATAGTAGGTTTGAAGAACTTATATAATTACCTACATACTGTTGAACTCTCTGTGACGCCACTACTGACGACCCACTACTGGTTGCGTTTTGTCCTGAAAACAGGTACAAATTATGATTAATTTGACCTGTGCAAATCAAAGCTGGCTGATCAGGTTTTATACCGTTTTTATTCAGTCCGTATATTAGTATATAAAACAACTTTTTAACAGGAATGGAATGATCCAAATTAAAAATAAACAGTCTATCAATATCATGTATGCGTTAATTACCATCACTCTGTTCATGGCAGACTCCACCACTAGTCACGGATTGTCCTGTAAACAAATAAAATTGTGATTAATGCAAATCGTGTTAAACATAATTTTTGCAAATGGAGTAATGACAAAGTGAAGTACAGTTTGGTTAAAGACTAAAGTACACACACAACTATCAAGGGATTTGCCAACATTATTCTATCTCAAAATAACAAGGTAGTTAATGAATGCGGATGTTTTTTTAATTTCCATTATTAAAACAATCGGACAATTTCATTAATTATTTATCAGGGGGAAATCTTTATTTAATATCAAGATAATTTAATATCATGATAATTCATGTGTGGTTGCCGTGGTAGAATACAACCACTGCAAATCCCGCAAGAGGCAGAGGGGTAGGACCCACCCCGATTTTCATGTTCATTGTAATTTTTTATCATGCTCATTCAAGGTCATCATGCCACCGCGTATGCAAACACGGAAACGTGTCTCCATCGTAAATGGAGTCTACAATATAATGTGCAGAAACTCGAAGGTTCTAGGCCCATTCTCCATATGTTTATCTAGATGTAAACGAAGGATGAGCCTGACATGAACATCCCTGTTTGATTCCATATAACCTTTCTTGCGCCGTAAAATCTCAATTCTATTCAATTCATTTCTAAGACATTTACTTAACTCGCAATAAACATTTATTTCAATTAGTTATTTAATTACCAAAACGTGTACTTTGCAATGAATCTCCACCACATGTCACCAATTGTCCTGTAAATTAAATAAAACATAAATTAATATAAAGTATTATTTAAGTAATGTTGTTGTTACAAGGGAGGTAGTTGTAAATTGGCCAAAAAAAATCTAAAGTATCTGTGGCCTGCATAGTTAAGACGCAGCATTTGAAACTATCTCGCCTCTCCCGCTGCGGGTTCGAATCCCACTAGGATCTCGACTCTTAAGTGAGAACGTGTCGATTATTACGGATGCCGGATGTCTGCAGTACCGGCTCTACCGAGGAAAATACATTTTTGGCGATTAAACATAGTCTAAAAATACCTTCTGCGATTTTTTGTTTTACTTATTTAGCGATATATTTTGGTGATATTTAAGCAACTCTCTCCCTCTCCTCTCTCTCCTCTCTCTCTACTCTCCACCATTTTTCTGTTGTTTTAATATCTATATAATTACCAAAACTATCGCGCACTCTTGTTACAACATCCATAACACTGATCTCGTGTCCTGTAAAAAAAAGATAAATTTATACATGTAAACAGAAAGCATGATAAAATATATATATATTTATACATGTAAACAGAAGGCATGATTTAAAAAAAGATATATTTATCGTAGCGTTCTTCTTGATGTTGCAAAATTCACAGCATACCAACACGTACGTTCATACTTGCCTTAGAGGTTGTATACAGGTGCGGGTTCAGCCATGGGCACAAACGGCGCACCCTCACTTAAAATCTGAAAAATTATCACATGTAAAAAGCGTCTTTTGTAGATTTGTTTGTTTGTTTGTTTTTGGTTGTAAACACTTTAAAAAACAACTTAAAAAAAAATGCATGCGCATGTCCACGTGAAAATGCGCGCGCATACACACAATTGCAAATCCTGTATCTGCCCTTCGTATATCATCTCTCTCCCCGTCTCACTGAAATAATGAAAAATGATACCTTTGTCAGCACTAAATTCCATTTCACCAATAACTTTGGATCCTTCTTCTTCTTCATCTTGGTTGCCTGTAAAACGAAATTTTGACATTTTATTTACTTAACAAAAGTCACTGGGTCTTCCGCCTACCCACATCCGATCAGCAAGTGTGCCCACGACACAAAATACATAATTTATAGCTTTTAATAAGTACAAATAATAAACTTTGTAAATCTTATTTTTTTTTTTTTTTTTTTTTTTTAAACACCTTAGCAATGTTTTCATTTTTTATTTCATGTAATTATATAGATGTATCATCCCATAAATATACTGTTGCCGTGAAATGCAACTTCATATTACAACACATCTACTTTGGCGGATGGGTGGCAACAATACTTCATTCCCCCCCCATATCAGTATCGTAAAGTAAATCTAATCATCGGTATCTCCATGTCGGTCCATTTCGGTAAATCGTATCTCCATTTCGGTCCATTTCGGTAAATCATCTCCATTTCGGTAATTCGTGTGACAGATCTAATCTGATTGGTCGTTGCTATAGCGCAATGTAAACATATTCACTGGTCGGCTAGTAGTCCGGCTTGATACGATTATATATTACCAGGGAGTAAGTACGTATACTTACTCCCTGATATTACTACTGTCCGTTACAAAATAAAAACAGTTTCACTATGATAATATGATGCACTTTAAAAGACACTCACCGGAATTATAATCAAAAAGAACGGTTTCGGAGTCCATTGCGTCCGGAATACCGCTGAATGAAGCGGTGGACTTGAGCAAATCTACAATGTCCATTGTGACACTGTCGTATACTTCCTCCGGCCCACCTCCAGTTTTGTTTTGGCTGATCCTATGAGCAGTATATTCAGTTTTTGCTTTCTTACACAAGTTCCTCCATTTTTCCTTTACTTCTGGAACACTGCGCATTGCCACGCCCACAGAATTCACTGCATCACAAACGCCTTTCCATACTGCGTCTTGTTTTTGTTTCGTTATGCTTGATGAACCGCTACAATGTTTACCATTAATAATGGCCTGGTTCTCTATTACCAGATCTTTCAAAATAGAGCATTCTCTCAAAGAAAAATTCTTCGATCGTATCCGTTTTTCTGCCATTTTAATAATGCGTCGTCTGCGTGAATTTGACAGATTGCGGGTTAAAATAGGAACCGGAAATAATGAAATTGTAGGAAATCGCACGCGACGTGACGTTCTGGTTAATTTAACCAGGGGTTAAATCAAATGTATTTTGGTTAACTAACTACAGGTTAATTTTCTTTTATACAACAATTTAACCAAACTGGTTTGTTAACCAATTCGGTTTAGATTTAACCCAGGGTTAAGAGTTAACCATAGGTTATTTTAACCATTGTTTATACAATTGGGTGCTGGTATATATATATATATATATATATATTATAACTTACACAGTTTGAAAATACAAACTATATAGACACAACATAAACGGCTTTAACCATCCAGGCCAAACATCAAAACAGGGGTGTCAAATTAAGATTTACCAACAGATAATTCATTTTAAACATAAACACGGCATTTTAAGAACCCGTGAGAAACTATACTTTTAATCGGCACATATACATTATTATATGACCTGAACACCTGGATAGAGTTTTGATAAACGGTAATGTCGCCCTTATTTGGCGGGTTAAGTATCAACGTATGCTTCAAACAAACACATGCTATGTATACTAGCTTAGTTAATGTACATTATTTAAGATTATTATCGAACCTTAAACGTCCACGCGTGATGGTGACAACGGCTGCACATACAAATCTAACTACGCCTCCGACAGCACCTCCTACAACACCAAATATGACTGATTTGGTGTCGAGATCACCAGCTTTGTTGTCGTCAACCACTACCTTGCTAAACCCATCTTCTTCGACTAATTAAATATGAAATATTAAATTATACTAGTTTTTTCTTTCTTACGTGTATACATTGGAATTCACTATTTTGAGATGTTCGTTACTTATAAAATACTTTGCAATTTTAACAGAGATTTTCTCAATCAAAAACTAAATGTGCTTTCAACCACTTTTACAATCGTAATCGAACAAACTAGTTTGTCCATCTAACAATGCATTCTTCAACTGAATAATGTTGGTCAAAAAATTACCATTGCTTACCCCGAAAAGGGGCATAACAATTGAAAATATCATACCATATTTGTTTCTAAAGTTAGACATTGCAAATCCTGGAAGACATTGTTGTCTTTCATTCATTGTCATGACACTTGGAATAATTGTTTATATTGAAGCTAGTCGTACACATGTTGACACTGAAGTTAGTTGATCAATGTCAAGTACACATTGAATTTCAACTTTACCTTTGTTAGACGTTCGTCCAAATTATAGTTCTCCTAAACAAGAGTATGAAAGGGTAAGTTTTGCTAAAACAGTTTTTATAAAATTGCTGAAACTTGTTTGCACTCTGGTTGAAATACACTTTTTTAGTTTAGAATGTAAAATGTCAGAGTAAACGTAAACTATTCGCTACATTCGTTATTTCCAAGTTGATATCATAAGGTCAACATAATAACCAATTTTCATAAAAAATCCTTTAACGATAAATAGTATGTCAAATATCACGGTAAACTCGACCGTGATCATTTCTTTGACCCTATAGATCATGTTTTTTATGGCATGTGTTTATTTAATTTTGGAAGTATGACATATTCCTTAGTTAAATATATTCTTTGGGATCATCCAGTCTAATCCTTGTGGTAGACTATCGCTTAAGGCGGTGCTAGTGGGCGTTAGAGGTGTTGCACCTTATATTATCTCCCATCAACGGACTCAATATAACCGCGTCTGCGTCATTTCAATATTGTCTGTGTTTTTGCTTCCATGGGATCCCCTTTTCAGTATGTATTACTATAAAATGAACACACAGGTAAACAAAAATATAACAAAACATGTCCTGATATATTGATACAACTATCCCTTAACGTATTCAAACTGTTTCGATATTTACAAAACGACTATAAACATCATTGCTTCGATTGGATGTATTGAGTACTGAGAAAATGTCGTAAAAGTGGTATATTAGCATGTGCTTTGCATCATATTATTACTCGTTGTAGTACCATAAAGTGGTGTGCGTTTTAATTTAATTGTTTTATTAAGTCTAAATTATTATTTAATCATGTAATAATTAGTGTCTGATGTAATACAGCTAGGCAATTAGTATAGTAATAAAAGTAAAAACTAAGTCATAATAATGTATGTAACAAATATAAGATTTTTCAATCGTTCCATTCCTATTAACTATGTACAGTACGAATATATATATGTTGTAAATATATACTGAAATATAATACATCATTTCCTAAACACAAACATTCAGCACAAGTACTGCCTTTGTATCCAGTTTTACAACCTTGTGCCGGATGACCTCTCGCATGTGTTGGATTCACAGTTTTTACTACATACAGTATCACACATTTCGCCATAGTAACCAGTTTTACAACATTGTAAAACACATGCCGGATAACCTCTCACATGTTTTGGATTCACAATTGTCGCTACAAACGGTATCACATAAATCCCCATATAAACCAGTTTTACAACCTTGCGAGCACGTTCCGGATGAACTATCACATATGTTTGTTTCACACGTGTTGCTTCACAAGCTGTTACAGAAGTCACCATAGTAGCCACTACTACAACCATGCATACAAGTGCCGCTGACCTATCACACATCTTGTCGTAGCAATTGCTATTACAGACGATGTCATAATTAACGCCATAAAGACCCGCTGCACAGTTATTACAACGAACCCGGTAAATCTTTTTTTGCAGCCACCGTCACAGCAACCATTACATGTATCTGTCAGGCAACCATTAAAGCATGTAGATTCTCACCGATTGCCATAATAGTTAGGTTTGCAGCCATTGTCCTAATAACCGGTAGTTCTGTGACATGTTTTGTTCAGGCATTCATCCAAACATGACAACTGACATGAGGTGCCGTAATATCCGGATGTACAAACAAGGCACATTTCATAAGAAAAGCAAACTGAACACGTTTGTTGTCATTTCATTTGACAGTCGTAAATGAGTCCTGTATCGTTATGTATCTCAATATAGAAACCATCTTCACACGATGAGTACAGTTTTACAATTTTGCGGACAAGTGTTCCTGCAATTAGTAAGTGTTCCATAATATCCAGCTACGCATTTAGAGCAGAACCCGTTTTCCTGTGTGCATCTTTCGCATGTTGTTTATTCACAGTCAAAAAAACAATCGCTTCCCCAGTGGCCAATAGTACACCCATCTCGCAAGTCCCATTCGGAGAGCATATGTCATCTACGCAGCAAGCACAGTCGTAACGTAACATGACGGATTTAAAAAACAAACAAAAAAAAAACACAGAAATAAACTGTTCAGATAAGCAACAACAATTTTAGTTTACTCCGTGGTTTATACTGACTTTATTAGTTCATTATCATATTCTATCATTGCAAGTGCAGGAAATATGAAATAAAAGGTTTAAACACATATTTACAAACATTAAGTGAATCAATCTTTCCAATCATATATGTTTAATGCTGTGTGGCGGCTGAAAAAAAACGTCGCCCCGGCTACAAATCAGTAGTGTTATTACTTAATGTTCATATGGGATCATCAAGCCCATTCTGTGTGGCTTTAAAGTCAAATACCGCTTAAGCCGGTTCTAAGGGCGTGAAATATGGTGTTGCACCTTATATTACCACGTATGAACAGACTCAATAAAAGCCAAATCTTCTACCTTTGTGTGTGTTGCTTCCAATGGTATTCCCTTTTTAGTATTTATTACTACTAGCAATATGTATGCTCTGATGTTGCCGAAAATTAACCAAGTAATCAAAGAAAGACAACTGCAACTCGCACATAACCACGCTTGAGAACAAGTTGCCTCTCATGTAATATTGAAATCACTCGATTGGTTTGACACTAAAAGGAGACGCACACAGGCGTGGAATTAAACGTTTGAATCTGTTATATTTCCTTCAAATTGTAAACGTATAGATGTGATTAGTTCGACAATTCAAATTTCTTCAGCAAAAAAACAACAACATTACACTTGTTTGCAGCAAACTATGATGTATTCAAACGAGGGAATGATCTAATAGAATGGCACGCTTTAATAGTTTGTGAACACCTGTACCTGTATGTCGCTATATATATATATATATATATATAGCGACATACAGTATTATTGTACGAGTAATATTGTATTATTGTACGAGTGAACCATGATATTTAAACAAATTAGAAACGCATCACAGCCTCTAAGTTTTCAGTTGAATTGCTTTGCTGGCTTTTATGCAGGAACGCTAGATATCACTTGTTCGTAAATTAAGCGACAAGAAGGAAAGGACTTTTTTTTTCTAAAACGGACTCGCATTTCTTACCACAAGGGCTATAAATCAGCTACAAGAAATATTGTGTAACATTTATAAAATGTACTCTCTGTTTAAAAAATTATTATTAAAACACTAATAACATATTTTACTAAAAGCAAGTTTATATACTAGTCAAAATTCCTAAGTACCCATCTAAGAATATGTCTATAATATTCTCAATGTTTTGTATATTTAGCGCTTGATTAGAGATTTAGTTAAACTGCAGAATTACGATTATAAATAGTCTGCTCTTATTGCATGAACATATTGTAACATTATGGTACCTGGGATATTAATTATCTCAATTAATTGATTAATTGATTGATGATTTGTCATCGATTGTTTAATTAAATCATTACAGTAATAATTTAATTAACGAATTCATTTAGTAAATGAGTTTAATGCATGCTTTGATAATATAGGAATATTATAATGTCGCTGTACCTTTAATAGTACAGCTCCTTTGTGAAATAAATTGTGCACTTTGGGTTAAAAGCATGAAACTTGACACACTGGTAGAATTTAACAAACTAAATATTTTTGGCTATAGGGCCAAGCGAAAAAAATCCAATATGGCCGCCAAATCCAAGATGGCTGCCAAAATGATATGATTATTCTTATTTTTTTTTTTTTTTTTTTTGGTATGGTCATTTTAACTCAAATGTTCATATTTTAGTTGTGTGAGATGTAAGGTTTCCTAAAATAATATTATATGGTGTCAAAACTATTACTATGACGATAACATTCAAAATGGCGGCCTTAAAGCGCGAAAACCAGTGAAAAACAGTTTTTTTTTAAAAGTAATAGTTTTATTTTAATGCAATTTCTTTTGGCCTTTGCAATCAGGAAGAAAAGGTCGAAGTCTGACCATTTACATAGTATAAGGGTCCATAATGTATTGATTTAAAGTGTAAAAACAACGACTAGAAAGAATACAAGTATTTCTTCATTACACAATTTTTCAAAACACATCTGCACATATTCTGCTTTTCAAATTTACACACCTTATGAGAACAAATATTCAATTATCACTTAGTTGTATAGTCAGAAGTGGTCTTGTTACAGCTATGCAGAGCATGTAGCTAGGATGATTATCATCCTACGTTCGATAATACATACATTCTCTACTTAAACATTCTGTAAATTGTTCCAAGATATATCGTTTGTGTACCTGAAAAGCTAATCGTTGTCTCTCACAATCTCCATCACACCTACATACTACTGTACATATTATTGCCGCTTTTACACATTTACATCGGCCTCTGCATCCCTTTTCTGTCTGACACCCACATCTTAGTAGTTTCTTGACAAGCTTTGCAAGCTTCAGGAAGTACTGTCCACAATGGTTCCCAGATCTGGTCTTGGGTTCTCTGCCAGCCCCAAAGACTTGGGCATGGTGAAATAGTACTTCATTCTAAGGACTGACCCCCAACAATATCCAGCCTGGTATGCTACTCCCTTAGTGTGTTGAAGTAAATCAGCAGATGTTGGTGGTATTAAATCGATTGACCTTCCTTTCTTTGTGAAGAGATCTGTTCGTACCTCATCTGATGTTTCACGCGTGCTTGTCCTGTCGTACAAAAAAAACACTACAAAACGTTCCAGAATCGGCATCTTATCTTCCAACTCTTGCAAAGAAGGAGTACAGCCCATTACATGAAAAGCGTCAATGACATCTGGATAAATTCTGCTTACTGCCCATGCAGACTTGAAAGGAAGTTTGGTCACAGCCTGTAAAAGCATGCATACCTGACAATGCTTTCGACTTTTCTGGACCCAGGGATTTGGATATGCCATGTGCAGATATGAAACGAAAATGCTTCCCAGTGCCAGATGTAATCCGCAATTCATTAACACAAAGCTCACTGAAGAGAGCAATTGATAACTCAAGAACATCAGTATCAACAGTTCTGATCATCACTCGTTTGTAGTTTTGTTTACCACAGTCTTTCACATGCAACAGTAACCTAGTATCTGCCTCTTTATGTGTATATGGGAAAATATCACTTACATCTTCTCTCGGTGGATTTCAGATTACATCTTTGTCCTTGGTTGACACTATTTGTTTATCAATAATTTCATTTGCCGCAGATTCAGTAGCTAGGTAGCTGAATAGTTCGACCTTATTTTCCTCAACTCGAAGGAATGATTTCCAATTTGCAGGTACAATTGAATATGACTGCACTCTTCTACGTACACCGTTACCACGTTTACTGCGTGTCATTGCCGGCTATCCTTGATATACTGATCCCAGACAATATCTACCCTGCTTGTATTTTGTAGTTTTCTTTTGATGAAGGGAGTGAATACCTGCTTGGAGTAATCTGCAAATGTATTGGCTGCTCCAGGTTTTAACATGTTAACTATAGCTGGTTTTAACATGATAACTATAGCTGCACCATCAAAGTGGTTCTGCAGATATGTTACCAAATCTGATTTTGTTCCAGATCGCAACTTATCAAAGAGTGATGTGGGTAGCTTTGGTAGTCTTGGTTTTCATGGCGATATATGTCATCAATATCACCATCACGAACTTGACAGGAAGCATAGAGTTGGGAAAATTATGAACAGTTCTTCATTAGCAAATTGATTGCCTCTCTTTCATTTGTTATTTATTGGGTCACATAACGAAACAATTCTCTCTTGAAGCCGTTCCTGCACATACACGGCAAACTTCTCTTCTCCTACTCTTTATATGCTACGAACTGAGGCAGCTACATGTACTGATCTACAATGTCTCTAGTCACTAATACTAGCAGGTCACTACTGTACTCCCAATAATGATTTCCCATTTCCTCCCCAACTCCACATAGACAGTTGCATTTAACTTGATTTGCAAAGGTAGATTGAAATCCTTTCTGATGTTCGTGATGATGTTTATTTGGTTCCTTACATTGACTATTCTTATTAGGATCCTGTGACAATTCAAATTCGCTTATAACCCTTGACACTTCTGGTCATGAAACCATCCACCGAAGCAACTGTTTTGTATTTTCTGTTAGGCCCACTGCTCCCTCATCATCTTTGACACATTTGTTGTTCTGCTCATGGGCATGGTCAGTTACAATTGATGAAAAGGCCTGCTGGATTTTCTGAATCACAAAATTGCCTTTGTTAAACTCTGTGACTACAGCTGGGTGCTTTTCTGTCAAACAATTCATGTCCCGCAGATGCACTGGTAACCATCTATCATAATTGATATGATCTAATGCAAACAAAACGCGGTATAAGTCTGGTTAGTGAGTCAATATACAGCTTGAAATTCCCTTCGCTGAAGGATCTAACGAACACAAATACTAGCAATTCAAATTGCAAAGTAATATTGGAACTGAGAACTTTTTCTTTTTCTTTCCTCTTGCCATTCTTTAAAGGTTAAACACTGGTCACCCATAGAACTAGTGTAGGCCTCAATGGCCTTTGTCATCAAAATGTACAAGCTGCTTGCAGCGACTTGGTGCGCATGGCGTGTTCGTGATATATGACTGGCTTTGAGGAACGAATCTGCTTTGCCAGTTGTGGCAATATTGGTTGTGTTATGGCAGAGGTCCATCCACTGCCCTCCATCCAGGCACCTAGTGTTTTCACAGCTGCTAGTTTAATATGTAGCCCTCCAAACTCACAACTATGTGGTCTTCACCATAGAATGGCGTATCATGGCCACCGACGTTATCTGCTGGTTTATTTCTGTTGTTTAGCTTATGTTCGGCGTGAAATGCTGCGTAAAATTAGCAGCTCGATTTATTAATCAAGCATCATTTTTAATTAACTTTAAATCTGCTTGAATATAATTAAATAAAATGTTGTTGAGTTGTTATTTTCTTTCTTATTATACCACATGTTTATTATACCATATATTTAAATATATTATTGGTGCAATATATTCATCAGTTGGTAATATGTAAAAGCATATAAGTTAGTAATATGTAAAATAATTTTGCTTTGACCTATTATAATAATTATGAAGCGGTGTGTGGGAGGGGGGGGGGGGGTGGGGGGAAGGGGGGTGGTGTTAGCTTGCATATTCATGTAATATTCGGTCTGAAAAGGATTTGCAATCTAGTACTCATACAATATCAAATTACAAAATCTCATCAAGAGTGTATGTTGTAGTGTGACACATGTAGGCTGTCTGTTTTTTTGTCAGTAATGGTTACCTAAATCAATGATCAGTGTTTACAAATATGAGACTAAAATAATAGTAGATGTAATCAGGATTTTTGCTAAAAAGCACATACATAAAGACATACTAATTTAGATGAAAAGCTTTGGAGTAATATTAACATTTTTATCAGAAACTAAAACAATGCTATTCGTCTGTTAAACTGAAAGTAGTTAATCATAATATTTACACAGTTTTAATAATTACCAATTAGGTATTGGTAGTGGATTGGATTTCGCTAATTGAATTAACAGAGAGAAGATAATAAGTGATTATTACAACCACATGTATCTATGATGTATTTATTCATTTGAAAATACCACAAATAGCACTAAAAACTACCCGATGAACGTAAAAATATGGTTTTATCTTGGAAAATTATATTTTTTATCACAATTTTTTATTTGTTTTACTATTAAACTTACATTTTGAGCATCACGTGTATAATTATTGAATTTTACTATTGTAGTGAAGATGTTTACATTAAATTGGACAATATTTATTGAGTTTTAGTGTTATTATATATCTCTAAAGACAGTAGGTGAAATTTCAGGACTTTTTGCGGCCATTTTGAATTTGGCAGCAATATTGGATTTTTTTTGCTTGGCCCTATAGCCAGAACTGTTTGATATGATGTCATCTATTACTGTGCAAAGTTTCATGCTTTTAACCCAAAGTGCACAATTCATTCAATATTTTGCACGAAGGAGCTGTACTATAAGAGTTATGTGCACTTGCATCCAGTAGAATGTGGGATAATATTACGTATGAGTTGACATTTCTATAGTTGAATATGCAATCTAAAACAGTTGCATCATAAAATGGTAATGTCAAATCGTCATATTATGCTGTATTTTCACACCAATTAAAATATCGAATTGTTTTGTATTTGTACAATCACCAAAGATAGGAACATGATTGACGTTAGGGGGTCAATAGTTTGACCCTGCATCTCCAAGTCCATGAATTCTGCACGTTCGTATTTTGTATATAAACTCGTTAGTTTCTGTATGCAAGATAGTTTTGGGTCTGCTCTAGTCTGAGGTTGATAACGTTAGGTAATACAGCTAATATGCTGCAATATCGTTATTTCGTTATTTAATTAACAATATCGTTATTTCGTTATTTAATTAAATAAGACATAAACACTAAACGATCACGGACGGCCGGCGGTTATGTGACATTAATGTGAGTGGTGCCTTAGCCCAGGATCGAGCGGGTTTCGACGTTGAACATTCTCGGTGAGTTCCTTTACTTATTACTAGCAACATGTACATTGGCCAATCAAAATGTTAATTATGATTAATTAAGAGGCACATACGGGACTGTCACAAAAATATGGAAATGTTTATCGACGTAGGGTAGTATAGATAAGTTATAACATGTTGAATTTTGACAAATTTTAGTTTGATTTAGCCAGTCAAATTTAAGTATGTGGATTTTTGTGTGGAAATTAGTTCATAGTTAAAATGAACAGACTAGTTTAGGTGATTTGTTTGGGTTAATTAAGGAACAAATGACACATATTTCGTCTGTACTTGCGTCACAGAGTGTAAAGGACATAGTACCTGTGTTTGAGGTAACCCGAAACAATTTAGGGAATTGGTAAAAGAAATTAAAAAATGTCAAAAATTGACTAGCCTAGATGAGATAGCTTGTCAGATGGTTGCATTGCAAACATCAAGGGATGCAGTTAATGGGTTTATTCAGAGATATTTGGATGGTAACCCTCGTTGTACTTGGGATGAGATCAAAAATGAACTAGCTAAAAGGTTCAGCGATGTAGCTGATGCGCAATTTGCATTGGCTATGCTTAGACAAATACATCAAAAGTCCGGGACAAATGTCCAAATATATGCAGAGAGGTTAATGTCATCAGCTGAGGTAGCTTTTGAAGGTCAAGATGGTGCACTGATTGAGTTGATTGATATTTTTGTCACGGGGTTGACAAATGACCAGCTAAAAATGGCAATCTTAAGACGTAATCCGCAAACGTTACATGCTGCCATAGGTCATGCCACTACCGAGTATAATTTAAGACAGAGAGTAGCTGCTTGTGGGGGTAAATTACCATTTGTAAAGGAATCAGTAAATTTAGGAGAGGAACCAATGGATTGCTCGCATTTAAGGAAAGTCAAATGTTACAAGTGTGGCAAATGGGGTCACAGGTCAAATGAATGTAGAGCCAGTAAAGTTAATGTTACTGAGGCTAGGAAAATTATGTGCTGGAATTGTAGTAAGGAGGGTCGTGTTATTAGGAATTGCATGAACGAGAAAGTGTCAAAAAGGCCAATTGGTCATTGAAATGGCTACGGCTATTGACAACAAACACCGGGTGGTGGAATGTTAAGCCTGGAGGGCTTAATCAGGGAAACTAGTTGCCACTTCTCATGTCGAGGTCGATGGGAAGGGTGAAGATTACAAAACATCGGCAAAACTTGAATCTAGGTATATACATATTTCAGGAAACCCAAATTCTTGTTTGGTTATCATAGGGAAGCAAAGGTTTAGAACTCTTGTAGATACTCGAGCTGATGTTTCATTAATGCATCAGAGGGTTTTTATGAGGGTCTTAAAAATAAGCCAAAACTTAAGCCAATTAAGCTTAGTTTAGTGGTGACACACCCTTAAAGGTTCTTGGTTGCATTGGTGTTTCTTTTAAAATCGGTGGTACCGAGGTAACTCAAGAGTTCCATGTGATAAGTAATTAAATAGGTATTTGAATTTGGGTTTGGATTTCATGAAATTACATAGAGTTAAACTATATATAGATCTTAGAAGTATGAGAATTGATGACAACATTTATGTTAATTTAGAGGAAGACATTTACTTAGCTTCTACAGTTAGAATGAAAAACAAAATTACTCTAAAACCTAGGTCAGCTAGAATTGACATAGGTAATGTAAGAAATAGTTCTCAATTACCATCATTCAAAATGTATGAGGTTAGTCAAATTGATAAGGGCTTTATTGTAAATGAGCCTGGACTACGAATTGTAAATTCTGTCTCATGTTTAGGACAAAAACGAACTAATCCAATCTTGGTTGTAAACAACACTGATACATATCAAACCATTTATAGACACAGTTTATTGACTAGGATTCAGGAAATTGATAGTTCAGATATAAAAACTGTAGCATCTGTGGTGAAAGGTCAAACAACACAGGAAAATCTAAACTTCAATTGTTTGCATGTTGATGATAGATATAGGACACAAATAGAACATATCATTGTCAAGAACTCAGATTTGTTTGCAAGTAAAGACTCAGACTTAGGTTACACTGATACTGTGAAAATGCGGATCGATACAGGTAACAATGCTCCTATTAAGCTTCAACCATATAGAACACCACTTCAAAATAGAGGGGTAATTGACAAAGCCATAGATGAAATGTTGGAGTCAAAAATAATTGAAAGGTCAAACTCACCTTGGAGTGCGCCAGTGGTCATCGTAGGTGAGAAAGATGGGACTAATCGATTTTGCGTTGATTATCGAAAGCTTAATCAAATTACGGTCAAAAATTCATTCCCGATGTCCTTGATTGATGATTTGTTAGCTGTCCTTGACAAAGCCAAATGGTTCACGTCCCTTGACCTTAAGAGCGGATATTTGCAGGTACTCATGGACGGAAACGATAAGAAAAAGACCGCATTTGCATGTCACAGAGGTTTGCTTGAATGGGAGGTCATGCCCTTTGGTTTATCTAGTGCCCCGGCAGTTTTTCAAGTGCAGATGTCAATTGTTCTTGAAGGTCTCTCAGAGTTCACGACCGCATATTTAGACGATGTGTTGATATTCAATGAGACTATGGAACAACACATGCGACATCTAGAAATAGTATTTAGTAGACTCAGAGCTCATGGTTTAAAGCTCAATCTTAAGAAATGTAGTTTTCTGCAAACAGAAACAAATTATTTTGGTTTCGTTATTGGTAGTGATAGTATTAAACCAGATCCTAAGAAAGTTGAGGTAGTTAAGACAATACCAGCACCCACGTGGGTAAGAGAGGTAAGGTCATTTCTTGGCATGTGTTCATACTATAGGAGGTTTATTCCAAATCTTAGTGCAATTGCAGAGCCTATCATTTTGCTAAGTAGAAAACATGCACATTTTAAGTAGTCAGCAGTACATCAGCAAGCATTTGATTTCCTAAAAAATAGTCTGTAAGTTGTACCATTGTTAGTATACCCAAATCCTAACAAACCGTATACATTGTACACTGATGCATCGGACATTTTGCCAGTAACATTTGCAACAACCATAGGGAAACCCATTTACTATCTGTCACACAAATTGAATAAAACACAATGTAAATGAAGTACAATAGAGAAAGAAGCTGGTGCAATTGATTACGCCTTGCAAAAGTTAGACTATTATTTACATCACAACGAATTTAAAATCAAAACAGATCATGCACCTTTACAATATCTGTTGAAGTAAGAAATGCAAAACAAGAAAATTCAATAAAAATAATTTTCGACAAGGATCAACATGTCATGCTGATAATTTCAGAAAAAAATCCCATATCAATACCGTTATAGGTGCTCCATTACGATGTTTATGCGCGTAATTACGTTTTTTTCACCATAAACGCATTCGTTTTTGTGTACTTATGCATGTTTATTGACTGAAAACGCAAGAGTAAAATGATTACAGCTATCTGGAGCACGGAGGGAATTTTGGAAAATAATGCTATCTACTTTAAAGTTTAACTTAATAATAACGAGAACTAGGAAACGAACAAAATGGTACAAAAAAATAAAAAAGGTTAACAGTAACAAATGTACTTTGTGGGGATACTCTTTTCAATGTTATTGTTAACAATGTGTGGCTTGACTTCAAGGAAATGCCAATTCTGTTTTGTTATTAATAATGACTTTATAGAAGTTTTTGAAAAGTTATTAGAATGGTTTGGCATTGAACAAATGTTCTATTCCGACATTATATATAAACTTTAGAAACATGTTACATGTAACAGATTTTGAAAATGAAGTTGATGGCAATAATGTTGTAACACCTATGTACATAATTATGAATATTTTGAATATATGCAGTTGGAAATAGTTGTACATTTCAAGCGAGCATATAACCTTTATTGATTGACGGACAGTAATGCATAATGTGCTACTTGTGAACTAGCCTGGTCTTTAGTCACTAGATGGAAAGACGGAAAATGTTGCGTATTCGAATAATGTTTCCTCAGTAATACATTCACTGCATGTAATTTGACTTAAGCGTAAGACTACGAAACGTTACCTGGTGGTTGAAGGTAAATGATCTTGAAACATGTATATGTTTTAATTTAATCTCAATAGATGTATTGCCAAACATATTTAACACGCATATTGACAATATAAAAAATACATTGTTTCATTAAAACAACAGGAAATGGTATTGGAATCTCAATTTAAATAAATCAATACAAACGCCTCAACCCTATCTAGAAAAATGGACCCTTCCTTGGGGCAATAATTCCGAATAATCCATAGTTTAGCGAAGGTAAATGCTATTGAAACAGCTATATGTTTTAAATGAATCTCAATAAATTTACTGGAAAAAGTATGAAACGCGCATATTAACAATAGAAATAATATGAAAACTACATTGTTTCATTAAAAAATGTGAATCGGCTCGGAATATCAATTTAAATAAATCGATACCAATGTGTCAAACCGTTTCTCCAGAAGTGGAGATACGTTCCATTTCTACTTTGATATTTAGTCCGCAAGTGTTGAGCAGGGAACCCGTTACTTCCTGTTCAGTTTTGAGCAGGGAACCGGTTACTTCCTGTGAAAAACAAAAAACAATACATAGTCTATCACCCGAAGGTGCAAGCCAATAAAATAATGCAGACATGAACCAGTACTATCTCATCTCAGAAACAGTTTACTGAATGATTACACATATATGAAAGGGAAACATGTCACTTTTACAGGGGAACACAATTCTGCATGCACTTTTAAACAAACAGTATTGATGTTTTCAAGAACATACAAATGGCATGATGATAAAACTACAGTTTACATTCACTTTGATATTTAGTGCGCAAGTGTTAATTTTTTTAAACTGCCTTTAAGTACATCAATAAAAAAAAGGGTGTGTCTGTGTGGTGGTGCCTTTCAATACATAAATAAAAGAAAGGATGTGTTTGTAAATGTGTGGTGATGGTGGGCGGGGGTTGGGGGTGGGGGTGATTGCAATTTAGATTTGTTCCTCGTTATTTTACCATATATTTTACTTCAATAATTATGCATTGTTCTCAACAATAAGAGATATTGTCAAACGATTTATTTTAAACTCTGTGAGAAAAACACGTTTGGGATGGGTGGCATCATTTTTATATCTTAATGTGTAATATATATGCTAGTATCGTTTGCGTTTGATTATATGCGTTACTTTTAAAATATGTTGATTGTTTTATAACTATAGTCTCTTATAATTCTAATAAGAATGACATGCTATCTGATATTGTTTACGATGTTATATTTATGCTTGTATTTATTGTAAACCATGATGAGATTTTAATAAAGAAATAATAATATATATCCTGATCGAGTTTATTTCACAATCATCAAACATCAAGTTCATTTATATCTCCGCATTGGGTTTCAACAAAAGTTATCTGATAGGTCAAGTATGATGTCTCTCTATGATCTAGGAAACATAAATAGAGTTTATTCCACCGTATGATAACATCAAAAAATTGAATTGAAATGAAGCTCTTCTGTCACATTTATTTTACATTATTTGAACGGCCACTAATTACCTTTACATGGAATACCTAGAACTGTATTAATCCATTCTCAAGGGATGAACTTACGCCCACAATTTTAAACCTGGCATTGATTGAATAGCCCCTAATTTCTTCGAGAGAAAACATGGCGGAATATATGGATGTGTTTCATACATTGGTCCAATATAATTGCAACGGAGTCGATGAGCCTTTACTCCTTAGGAATTAGGGCCCGATCTGGCTTGATTTAAACCGCGACCCGCACTTTATTCAACGATTGAAGCCGTCACTTATTAGTATTCGATATCTAGGTCATCAATTTACTATAAGTACACATCTTAAATTCCTGTCAGCCACGGTGCCTGTCAAAATTCCTGTCAACCATGCTGGAGGTCGTGAGGTCGATCGTCGACCGGGTCACACCGAATACATAACTAGTACCTCCATTGCTTGACGCTGATGTTTGAAAGGTTTTGCTATTACTGGTCGGTCCGATGTCAGTTTAATGTGACTGGATGAGTCATGACATGTGTTTACGGCGTCCAGATCCACTTCCATATGTATGTACTATGTATGCACACTGCATGTACTTAGCGTATTTGACCATGTTTGGTCCATTTTTGCGGCGGGTTGCAAACTCCCCGCTGCAATGTTAATATAATGATATTCCACAAATTGAGGGCTGGCCATAGAGATAAAACAAGCACAACAAATGGCAGCCGAACAACATTCAAATTATATGCCTCCTCGTAGATAAATAGTGCCTCCGGGAAGAACTGACTGAAACAAAGACGAGCTATGTATGTAATGGGAAAACAATAATTTTCCAAATACCAATATATCTATTGCGTATACAGAATTTGCATTGTTTAACCTAATAACATAGTTGATCATATTGGGGTATAACGTTCTGGTTACGGCATTGCTTTATTTGATTTTACTTCAAATAGAACGTGAAATCAACTTGATTATTGCTTTATTATGTATAATTGTTAATAGCAACAACTATTTCGAAACTTTGTTTAGTGATTCACGATGTCAGTGAATTATTATTAATGATAAGACGAAATGAACTACGTGTAACATCTCGTTGTGATATAATCACAATGAATTAGAAATAAATCCACTAAACTATCAAAGATCTTATCTTAATCAGAAATCTACAAGGGATGTTCGGGAAGTTCGTGGACTTTGCTATAATATGTTCATATATTGAACAAATGACTTGATATTTGGTAAAAATAAAGTCTCACCTAATCTGAAAACGGCATCGATGAAATTACAATTATTGTAAATAGAGAATATATCCGTTACTATATTTACACAGCACGGCACAGGCGGAGCACTCCGAAACTTAGTCATTCGCGAACAATGTACTGCGTGAAATAGCCAACGATTTAACGTAAAATATTTGCGAAAAAATGTGCCGTTTTATCATTGTCGTGACGTCATTTCCTGTAAATTTCACGTTCGAGACTACTTCCGTTGTTGGTTAAATAACATTTTACATCACGCAGTCGCTAGATATATGCAGAAAAAATACTTCAACGGGCGACCTTGAAACTAGGACGACTATTAAATATTGTGTCGGTCTGGGTAAAACTCCAACAGAGACGTTGAAAATAATTAAAATGTCGGGAATCGCAAAGCAATGCTGTCAATCTCTTGTATGCAAATGGCACGAAAGGTTTCACAGTGGAAGCATTTCTGTTGATAACGACATCGATGTGGCCGTTCGCCGTTTCGTGGAAGATAGGCTGTCGAGAAGGTGACAGACGATACACCGTTATAATACTTTCATCAAGTTTGGGAGTTTCGGTCTCCACAGTACATAGGTTTTTGAAGAAAAAATGAACATGTCAAAAGTATGCGCACGTTGGGTCCCAAAGCTGTTGAAAAGTAACGAAAAGGTGTCCAGAGTGAATTCTTCGAATGAGTTATTACGGCGGAAGGGGTACGAAGGGGATGATTTCCTTGATCACAACATAATAACAATTGAGACTTGGTTATGGCACTCCCGAAACAACGCCCGGTCGTCAGTATGGAAAACACCTAACATATCTTATCTTAAGAAGAGTGGCTGAAAACAAATGTTTATTTTCTTTATGGACCGACGAGGCATGATTTTAGAGCACCAGATTCCCGATGATCAGACTGTGAGATCGGCATATTACTCAAGTAAGTTTTTTGTTTAATATAAATCATACTAACATACTATTATTTGTATGTTTTGGTAATTATTCAATAAATGTATAAAAGTGTGAACACAAATCAACATTTTCTCTTAAATCCTCTTTACAGTCCGGACCTTACCCCCATGTATTTCCTTGTCTTCCCCGAAGTCAAGGCCGAGATGAGAGGATGTAGATTCGAGACAGCTGAAGAACTGAAGATGCAAACACAGAGGATTTTCTTTGAATTCAGACTTGTTTATTGAGATATTCAGTTAGTGGGTGAAAAGGCATAGGAAACGTGTCGAGGTTGGAAAATTATGAATGTAATTACCGTTCGATGACACATAACGTCAAGCTGACGTCAAGTTGACGTCGTTATATTGCCGACCGTGCCCCGGGTGTGTGTTTCAAATGAATGTCAAATGTTAACAGTTTTATGTAAATTTATAATTTTCACACATTTATAGGGCAGAAAATTAATTTCTGTTTTGATGTAGTTTTTGTTTGATTATGTCCCTTAATAACCATTTTATAGCAAAAGTCCTCAACAACTTCCCGAACACCCCTCGCATAATTATGCAAACGGCTGTTCAATTGACGAACTAACATCAATACAATTACCATCACAGAAGCAGATCAACTCACTCAGTAATGCTGTCATTAACAGCTGGTTCATAACATGATAACCTATGTCTTTATCAATTTCATAGCCACACTCTGTTGGGTCTGGCATATTTAGCATGTCCTTTTCAAATCAGTAACTTATTTGCACATTTGATATATGAAGTAAAAAACTATCATCTGTTTGGGAGAGGGTGAGTGGGTGTAACTAACTTCCTTGTTTTAAACTCTTGTTTTCAAGTACCCATTTTTATTCTCAACGTATTCAGAGACATACATTTATCCGACAGATAATTCTTAAGCCTCACCAGCACTGTTCATCTTTACATTAGATGCCATGTTCTTGCCAATTTCTAATATAGATTAATCTGGTCAAATCTAAATGCTTGCCAGTCTCAAAGAATACATTTTCCACACTCAAACACACACTATAAAATTTGAATAATTGCCATTCCGTAGAAAATGATTGTATCCACTTCATCGATACTCACTAACGGGGCAACGTTCCATACCCTGATAGGGACAGATCCATACCCTGATATTGTCTGATCAATTACACCATCTATACAGTCCTGTCAGTTACAGTGATACAGTGAATGGCTCTAAAAATAGCACATGTAAACAACTCTCACTAGATGCAGAGTTTGCAGACGACAGGAAAATGAACTTAAATGTCAGCTAGGAGAAAAGTTTAAATAGTTTAAATAGTGTAAATAGTCCCACTTACTTGAAAATTAAGTATACTCGAGTTTAAACGCTGTATTGTTTCAAAGGAAAGTATCAAGTGAATTCCACACTTATTAGATTAATTAAACCAGTTTGCAAAGATGGTATGAAGCGAATATCAACTTTATTAGGTGAGGCTTAGTAAAGAAGCATGGCAAATAACTGGTCGTTTGCAAAAAATGATATATTGCTCTGTAAAACGAAATATAAATAGATCGGACAGGGAAAGTAGCATTCAAGGAGGACAGTCAACCACAAAACACAGAAACAAACATGGAAACAGACAAAAAAGGAGGCAAAAGTAATAATAAAAGTAAACGACATCTCAAACATAAAAGGGTTGACAATAGCATGTATCATCATAGCATGTATGCCAACTAGTTTAATAATTCTAAAATTGTCGATTTGTTGTAGTAGTGGTAGACCATCCATTTTTTCCTACAATTGGTCTATATATAGTGATGCGCAAACGCTTGGTCGAACATTCAATGAGTATTGCCTGTTGAGAAAACCGCTCTGTTTTAGTCTGTAGTCCTTATCGTAATCCTTACCGTAATCGTTACAGTAGTTAGTTTACAGGTCCAGATGACAGCGGTAAAGCTTTGTATGAATGACCTTAAGCCTTCTTTTTCTGAATATGATATCAACTGTACACATACTATGTCTACACTGCAATTAAATATGCTGAAAATAAATAAAAAGAAAATATGTTAATGTGCCGTTTAAGGTTCTGTTATCACAAATTGTGACAGTGAATAGCTACTGTATAGAATAATACATGGTATTGTTTGTATTTAATAAAATATAAGTACCGTGTTAAGATGATTGTATTATGTAAATTGAATAACCCTGTCCCACCACTAGCAAGAATAAATGAAAACCAATAGGACCTTTTGAGAACATGAATAAAGCAAAGCGTAGTTACATGTAGCGAGTATAATGACAATACTTGTGTTTTTACATTTATCACATAACTTCTGTGTGGGAGTGTAATAAAGCCATGATATATTTATCATATTACACTAGTGACATTTTTATGCACATGAAGACATCGTTCGGTCTTTTCCGTTCAGCTCGGTGCATATCGGAATTGCCTCGTTAATTTCCGCAACCGTTGAAAGTACCAGATTACGGAAATCACCGAGATAGTTTCGTTGTTCGGTGTCGTACGGAGAATACCGAATTAAAATAAGAGGTCATTATACAAACATACGACGTCATCAAATGACGACGTTATATATAAAACAGCAACAATGATAAATGTTGCTTATGTGTTGTTGTTTTTTAGTTGTGTAATATATAGAATCTAACATTCGTGCCTGTTTAATATTAAATTTATTAAACTCGGCACAGACTCGCATCAAATAATTTAATCCAACTCGTTTAATAAATTCAATATTAAACAAGCACTTTAGATGTACTTGCCCTTTGATCATAGACGTAGATACAAAACTAGAACAGGAAATGTAGCCGTCAACGACCACCGTCATCCAACAGAAGTAGATATAAAACTAAGACATGAAATTTAGCATTCAACGAACACCGTCATCCAACACAATTATACATACAACTGGAACAGGACATTTAGCATTCAACGAACACAGTCATCCAACAAAGTATATGCAAAACTAGAACAGAAAATGTAGCATTCAACGACCACCGTCATGCAACAAAAGTAGATGTAAAACTATGATAGAAAATGTAGCATTTAACGACTACCGTCATACAATCAAAGCAGATATAAAACTATGATAGAAAATGTAGCATTTAACGACTACCGTCATACAATCAAAGCAGATATAAAACTATGATAGAAAATGTAGCATTTAACGACTACCGTCATACAATCAAAGCAGATATAAAACTAAAACAGGCAATTAAGCATTCAACGAACACCGTCATCCAACAAAAGTAGATATAAAACCAAAACAGGACATTTAGCATTCAACGAACAACGTCATCCAATAAAAGTAGATATAAAACTAAAACAGAAAACGTAGCATGCAACGACCACCGTCATCCAACAAAGTAGATATAAAACTAGAACAGAAAACGTAGAACTCAGCGACCACCGTCATCCAACAAAAGTAGATGTATAACAAGAACAGAAAATATAGCATTCAACGACCACCGTCATCCAACAAAAGTAGATATAAAAGTAGAACAGGAAATTTAGCATTCAACGAAAACCGTCATCCAACAAAAGTAGATATGAAACTAGAACAGGAAATATAGCATTGAACGACCACCGTCATCCAACAAAAGTAGATATAAAACTAGAACAGAAAATGTAGCATTCAAATACCACCGTCATCCTACAAAAGTAGATGTAAAACTAGAACAGAAAATGTAGCATTCAACGGCCACAGTCATCCAACAAAAGTAGATATAAAAGTCGAACAGGAAATGTAGCATCCAACGACCACCGTCATCCAACAAAAGTAGATATGACACTAGAACAGAAAATGTAGCATCCAACGACCACCGTCATCCAACAAAAGTAGATATAAAACTAGAACAGGAAATTCAGCATTCAACGACGACAGTCATTTAACAAAAGTAGATATAAAACCAAAACAGGACATTTAGCATTTAACGACCACCGTCATCAAACAAAAGCAGATATAAAACTAGAACAGGAAATTTAGCATTCAACGACCACCGTCGTCCAACAAAAGCAGATATATAGCTAAAACAGGAAATTTAGCATTCAACGACCACCGTCATCCAACAAAAGTAGATATAAAAACCAAAACAGGATATTTAGCATTCATCGAACACCGTCATCCGATAAAAGTAGCTATAAAACTAAAACAGAAAACGCAGCATGCAACGACCACCGTCATCCAACAAAGTAGATATAAAACTACAACAGAAAACGCAGCATTCAGCGACCACAGCCATCCAAAAAAAGTAGATGTAAACTACAACAGAAAATATAGCATTCTACTACCACCGTCTCACAATGCAACGCGATTTTTCTAGATGTACATTTATGTAACATTTCTGATTTTTTT
This sequence comes from Cyrtodaria siliqua, assembly GCA_037043455.1. Taxonomy (NCBI): domain Eukaryota; kingdom Metazoa; phylum Mollusca; class Bivalvia; order Adapedonta; family Hiatellidae; genus Cyrtodaria; species Cyrtodaria siliqua. The sequence continues at coordinate 133,817 of JAWPHD010003035.1, read as the reverse complement.
CGCACAATGCAACGCGATATTGTTAGGTGTACATGTTTGTAGCATTTCTGAATTTTGTCTCACAATGCAACGCGATTTTTCTAGGTGAACATGTATGTAGCATTTCTGAATTTCATCTCACAATGCAACGCAAATTTTCTAGGTGTACATGTATGTAGCATTTCTAAATGTTGTCTCACAATGCAACGCGATTTGTCTAGAAGGTAGTATTAAAGTTATCATGACCAAGAACCTTACGAAGTTTGTAAATCACATCACCATCGAAGTATAACCGAAACACATTAGGCGAGTTGTTTTGATTTTCAGTTGGATTCTCACCAATCATTTCAAATTTCCAGATCGCCAAGAGAGTCGCTTCGTATATGTATCTATGTCAAACTCATTGTTATCTATACTTTATTTCTGAAGTGAGTGAATCGATGATCTGTGTTTGCTCAAAATGCAAGGAATTCATATACATGCATACTTGCTATCCTACCTGACCTATGCATTACGAGTGACGTTATACCTTATGATAACTGAGGGAATTTGCAAATATTGAATAACTGTCGTTCTACATGTAACAGAGTACCTTATCCCCGACCCAACCCTGACCCTGAACATGAATATTCCTCTAACTGTAGAGTGTCACATTAATGTGTTGTTTGCAAGTTCGCGTGTTGTTTTTACACTGAGTTTGGCAGGGAGTTTAGCAAGCCATGCCAATACAAACAAAACGCCCTATGCGGAAAAGTATCCGCAATTGCATACGGTTTGAATGAAGTCTTTTCAAATTCATACAACGGGGTGTGATATAAATCTGTCCATGTATAGAATTATAATCATTGCCTTGATGTTATATTTAACTTCAATAATAATAACCAGCAGTAGTTGCTATATGCTGAAAATTATCATCGTTCATAGTTTAATTTAACGTTCGATTATTGATACATATTTAGCGAGTTTGATGACACGGCTGGTACAATTGGTCCAGGACCATTCGCATACGTTAAATGTCTATCATATTGTTGTATTATTGTAAATGAAATTTAATTGCATATAGTCGTTTATAATTATTTTAGAATGACATATTTAAAAGCATATGTAATGTCTTATTGTATATACTATTGTACTATGACGAGACTTTAATAAACTGTAAAGCTACATAACAGTAATTGACACGTTGCCAATTATGTTGCATGTTGTCATATCAACTATCATTGACAGGGTAAAGGTCCGCTGGTGGATAAACATATTGATTTATAATATTATTATAATTGCCGCACACTAGTTATTCAATCGCATAAATACTTTCAGAGACTTACAGAGACTGGCCATATCAGAGTATAAAGTATAAATTGTTATTCAAAATACATTGAACACAATTTCTAAGTATCAACTTTTGTATCTGAACTAATTTTCTTATTTTAAATATATTTTAGAATAGATACGTATTTTGACCCATAGTTTTTAAAACATTTATTTTTTGTTTAAATTGTTACATCTTTTGAGAGTTACCCTCCCTTTATATGAAAACATGAAATGTACTGATGAAACACATACCATGAGTCAAAGATCGCTTAAAGATATAAAATTCTTAAAATTGGTATGAAATAATAGAAAAAAACACATAAACAATTGACTCATTTATCGCAGATTTTCAGTAAATAAAAAAATGAAATATGGATAAGCTTAAATTACCTCCCTTTAAATTGAATATTGTTTGAAATTCAAGTAACTGTAATTCAGCGTTAACAATAAATATTTCGAAAATTTCTTTTGCAAACGCGTTTGTAGTGGTAATGCTAGTAAAACATGATGTCAAAATAATTTTAACTGGCATATTTTAGAATTAGGAACATCGAAAGCTTCACTAATTCGAAGTTAATACAATCCTATATACCCAGTTGTATAACCCTTTTGTGTTTGTGATGTCGTTTGCATTTTTTATTACTTTTGCATTTTCGTTTGTCTGTTTGCGTGTTTGTTTTTGTGTTTTGTGGTTGACTTTCGTCCTTGAATGCTGCTTCCCCTGTCCGATATTTTCAGCCTTCTTTATAACTTATTTCTAAGAAAACACAATGACTCAAACGTTTTAAAATATGTTCGACATGCAATCAGAGCAGACGATTTACCCTCGTTATTTTTCAGTTTAACCGCATCTAAAATCAAGCTCAAAATACACAAAACAATGAGAATAGTATTGACATATTCTTAGGTTGGTACTTAGCAATTTGGTTTAGTGTAAGGAATATTTTAGACTCTTTTTTTACTATATTCTGGTCATATAATCAATGAAACTAAAGATTACGGTTTAGTTTCATTGAAATGCAAATACAATATAAACATAAAAATGTAATGTTTCATTCCGTATATAATATATTCCATGATTATTTAAAGAACAGGAATGAAACATAACGAAGTAATCGAGCCGCATATCATCACACTACTAGTTAACCACACAATTAAACCATACACGATACTTTCCATTAAAGTGAGAGAAACAAACAAAACAAACACGCTTACAAGATAGCTAAACTATAATACACGTTAAAGTGGTTACATGTGTGTGTTCTCGAGGGTCTAGGGTTTTAAATTAAAACTGACGAATACTGATAATTTCAGTTCTAAATGACCAACAAATAATAGATACGCCTATTCGTACTTCTTATTTACAAGGACATTATTTCTGCAGCGTAATGTTTGATATTCTAGGTTAGTCACCACGGTTAACTGAAACATTTTAAGCCCGATTTTATTTAACCTATATGGTGAATTCAAATTAGATCGTGGTATTGCCGTAGCCGGATTTGTATGACATTTATATTACGCAATGGAACAGTTTTAACAGTGTAGATTAGAAATTGAAATTCCCGGCAGGTTATAATCTCTAACAAACTAGGCAGCATTAAAAGATAAAATAATTATAACACACATAACTGATCATGTATATATGAATATAAAACAGCATAGAAAGTTCTTAGTCGTTTGTCAGAAACCAGAGCAACAAGAAAGCAATTAAACAATTAAGGGTACGACAGGACAATATCGAAGACAAATTCAAACACTACCGTCATTATTGATTATTTATGTAGACGTCATAGGGTTCACAATCTGTCCGGTCAATGCACAATCAAATAAGAAAGCATAGTTGTGAACGGCAAATGGGCCAACCAGTAAATATACACTGTAGTGTAAAATGATTAGGCCATAACCTCTTTTGGAACTCTTTTGAACACGTTTACTAAATAGTCCTTGCCGCAAAAGTGTTCTTATTATATAATAAATTACTTAGTTATACAAAGAGTAAGAATTGTTTAGTCCGTAACTCGACTTCAAGCTCTAGGAAAACGAAGAAATTGAGACATATATAACCCATTAGAAGTTGCTCGGGATCATCCACTTACGATATAAAACTTAAAATCTTCTCTTTTGTCATATATTTTGTAATAATTTCTCCGTTTTCAAAAGAGAGATGTAAATCAAGAAAAAAAGCTGTCTTTAGAATGTATAGTGTTTACCATTGTAGAAAAGAAATGCATGAAATGGTTGTCAATGTTTAATATATTATCCAGATACCGGGGGTGTCATTAAAGGCTTCAATAACATCTACCTGAGTATCTGGCTAAAAAAAGCTTGAAAGGAGATATTTAGAGATTGATTTTTAACAAAATCATCTTCATAGCAATATACAAGTCTGCTACAAGAGATGCACAGTACGTAGCTAAATGTATGCTAACAATGTGTCTTTAAACGGTAGTTCCATATCTGACGAAACTGGTATCTAATAAGATGATAAGTGCTTCACAAACTTCTTGACAAGACAATATAGTGTAATTGTCCAAATAGCCATTAGTGAAAAACGCTTTAATAATATTAACAGGTCAAATATGTATCATTTTCTCTAGCAAAAGTAGTTTGAATGAGCGCAATAAGCATGTATTTGATAAGGCTGTGTGGGAAGGTTGTATATAATGTGGACAAGTCATAAATACTTATAATATTTATTCTGACGTTTGTTGTAAATGCTATCAAGCACGTCTCCTTATGTTTAATTGAATAAAATAAATGAATCAGAGATGTGTCATAAACTTTAGAACACTATTAGTTAATATGATCTTTAACGGCAGTGAGACAATCAGCTTAGCGATGATTGTAGTGGTGCAGGCATTAGCATTATCAATACATCGGGCTTTATAATGCTGTTTGTGTAATTTATTTATCCAGTACATAGTTGGACGTTTGTTTTGTTTTTCGTCTACAGCTTTAAAATGGATCACCAAGCGAACTGCGTGGAAAACACATCATCACATCATATACTTGTATATACAAAATAAGTCAAATACTGAACATCTATCAAATAACAAACACGCCAATTGCTAAATAAATGCATCAGGTGTTATGCTGCTACTACTACTACTACTAACTGCATTTGTATATTTTAATCATACTTTTTAAAGTAATATACCGATCAGGTGTATAATAGATTTAATTATCTATTATTAATATTACATATTGTCCTGAACACCTGTCATCTGCCAAATGTATTAAAGCAATAATTTACACGGGCCGTTTGAGAATAAGTAAATAGTTCATGGTATTGCTAGTGATGACATTTGCATAGTTGAATGATGCTTAATAAATAGTGTATCTTTTAATGTCTTTCAATGTCTTTATTTACATTTTGGCCTCCGGCCCATAACACAATGCATTTTATATATACTGAAAGGAAAAAGAAACGCAGGGTGCGTATTTCCGCTATATATTGTATGTTGAATATGCTACTGTTTGCATACTATTATTGCACTGTAAACATACTGTTTGCTGTTATGTTATGTAGAAACAAATGATTTGAGCCATAAGGTACTCCAGCATTAACGAAGTCCGTCAGAATGGTCAGTATTACAATTAAAATCTAGAACCAATGTATTCCAACTTTGTCCAAATTCCTACTCTACTTATTTTGAGAATTCCGATGATACCGTGCATTTTAAAATGTCTTACTTTGCACAGCCATATTCTTATTTTGCGTTTAACATATTCATTACAAGTAATTATCAAAGTCAAAGGAGTAATTGTTGTGTAACGTTGTATATATGTCAACATAGACATTAGTTAGTTATTCCTAGACACTTACAACTGAAATGTATATATTTGAAATGTTAACGTTATTTTGGTTTAGTATACGATACATTTTGAAACATACTTGTCAAAATCTATATTGCGGTTCTAGAGAAGTAGATTTTGTTTAAAGGTTTGGCAATTTCTAGTTTGACGTTACGGAAGCATAAACAAATCAGTAAAACATATCGCGCAAAGACAGTGCTGCTAACGCCGACGCCGACGTCGGAACCAACGTACATAGCGCTATCGGATAAGCACTGCTTGGCAGTGGCCAGTAAAGCTAACTATCAATCAACTGCTTTCAAACAAACATACGCCTCTAAATACCGTCAGTACTTTATTTATTTTTCAGTGAAATGTACAGTGTCGCGATCAATACTGTTTGATTATTCACATGTCTTTCACTTAATAAAGAGCTGCAACAGCAAATGTTGCCTCATTGTTGACGGGCACCTCAAAGTTGAACCTACTATCAGTATCAGCAGAGAATTTATTTGGACAGTCTGTTCCCTTTAGTCAGAAGGTAAGTAAGAGATTGATTTCATTCGTGTGTTAAAATAATGTAATACATTCATCTTGTTTTGTAATTATTTTGTAAATTTGTCATGACTTGTGGTTTCAAATAATGCCATCATCATACTTTGTAAATTTTGATTAGCCTGTGGTGTCGACAAAATGGCTTTGTCAGATAGAGACTATATTTGTTTTTAAATAATGTTCCTGAATTTCGTTTTAAATAAAAACATATATGCTATATGTCAGCGGCGACCATAGTTAAGGCAGAACTTTATTCATTCCGAGATCGCTGCACCGATATGTATATACAGATGTCAGTTCTACTTTCTGGAATACTTGAGATTTCCTACTGAAATTTCAAATGGATTATCCACTACTCCAGCCTGTAAAGATTCTGCATATTGTTTAATCACCCTTAGGATATGTTGTCCGTTTTAACATTTAGTCTTGTGTCTGTTATTTGAGATACGTAGGCTTTATAACCTTTGCTCCTAGATAATTCCATTTCGTTTAGTTCGATCATTAACGACTGGCCATGGAATGTTATGAAAGTATCTAATCGAAGGTTCAATGTTCATCGTCGTATGCATACCATCTGCTGGATGACTCAAACTTCTGTACTGTTGACAATTACAATATCAATTGAGTTCTGTCTAACCCGTAACCAGAGGGCGTCAAGGGAGGCAATCATTGTTCACTACGTTCATAAACAGTCTCAGCCAAACCGAGACTGCTATATGCTTTGTATGTATCGCATTCTGTGAATTCCAAATTTCGCATCTCATACTCGTTTAAGAAATACACATAGAGTATTAAAGTAAAACAACACAGAAACATTCTTTAATTTGAGTTGCAAAGGGTAGAGCGGCATTGCTTTCGACAATTATGTACGAGAAGGCAAAATTAATAAAGAATGCAAACGACATCACAAACACAAAATAGTTGACAATAGGGCTACCGCCTTGTAACGGTCTTTGACAACAAAGCCCACTGGGGGTTTAAACCGGTTCTAGGGTGCACCAAACCTCACACTTACCCTAATGTCATACCATTAAAACAGGACAGTGCAAATAAAAATATCCCCGACATGATCTAATCTCTAACCAGCAAGGCAGCATCAATAGGCAATATATGTAAAACACAAATATGCTCGTGTAAATCATGGGCATAGCTAGGGACATTATAATGTGTCCCCTAAGGGTAAACAGTCTTGGGGCTCCCCCGGATTTTTTTTTCCTAGACCGTCAGGGGCGTTGCTGGGGCTAATTTAGGTATACGCACCATCGAGATTTGGATTCACAAATGTGCCTAACCCCACTATACCTTCAGTTTTTATTGCATTTTTCGCATTTTTAGCCTTTTTTTTTATTTGTTTGCTTCTTTAATAGCCGTGCGTCAGTGCGTATGCCCAGGTACGCCCCTGACTGTCTGTGGTGCAATCTGGAGGCATTTCCGCAACAAAATGAGGCTGATTTTGTCTATGAAATTTATAAAAAAAAATCTAGAATTTTTTATAAAAAATTGAGCTAAATGAAGAACTTACTCTTTTTTTTATTGCATTTTTTAACTTTTTTTTTTTTTTACAATATTTGGGACAATGTGTATGCAACTGCGTACTTTGCGTACAGGTAGCTACGCGCCTGTAAATATAATACAAAAAAAAAACAATAGCCTAGAAAGCCGCAATGAAGGTACTCAATGACTTGAAAGAAGCTAGAGCAACAAGAGAATAAACCATTAATGGCACGACAAGAGAGATCATATACAAACGCCACCGTCACATTGGGCTTTAGGTAGGCGTCATCATAGGGTCCACAGCCCGTCCGGTCATCGTACAATTAAAGAGGAATGCGTAGTGGCGAACTGTAAAAGGGTCCACCACCAAGCATGCAGTACGTTGCTAAATGATAGGGTCATAATCTCTTTTGATAAACTTTTTAACAAGTCTAACAAAGATAGTATGAAAGTGATCATGACCAAGAATCTTACGAAGTGTATAAATCACATCACCGTAGAACTCAGGTTGTGATAGTCCTTGTTGCAGAAGAGTCCTTAAATTACTTTTATATTTGGAAAGAAGATAAGGGTTACGATCATACAATTTTGCAAAGGTTTTACGAAGTTTATGGTAATGGTAACCCGGATAGAGTAGCTTTTTAGTTATACAAAGATTACGAATATTAAAATCTTCAACTCGAGTACAAGCTCTTAAAAAACGAATACGCTGAGACACACACACACCCCATAAGAAGTTGCTCGGTGAACATCCCCATCCAAGTGGGGATAATTAACAATGTCAAAATTAAAATCATCTCTCTTGTCATAGATTTTGCTAATTATTTCACCATTTTCAATCGAGAGATCTAAATCAAGAAAAGAAGCGTTATTATCAGATATATTAGCTTTGTTAAGCGAAAGTTCTTTAGGAAAAATATTATTAACCATAGTTGGAAAGAAAGGGTTGTCAATGTTGAATATGTCATCCGGATACCGAGAGGTGTCATTAAAGCTTCAATAACATCTGCCTTGGTATCTGGCGAAAGACTCAACATGAAATCTCTTTCATGGCAAATATAAACAAATCTGCGACAAGGGATACCAACAATTTGTCTATAAACGGTGTTCCATACCTGACGAAAATATTATTTAATAGGAAGATGAGTGCTTCACAAACTTCATAGCAAGTCCACATAGTATAATTTTCTAAAATGCCGTTAGTAAAAAACGCTTTAATATTATAACAGACCAAAAATGTAGTACTTTCTCTAGCGAATGTTTTTTGAATAAGAAAAAATAGCTTGTCTTTGATAAGATGATGTGGTAAATTTGTATATAGTGTAAATAAATCATAAGTGCTTATAGGAGAAACATGACGTTGATTGAAACAACATCTTCCTCAGTAGAATGTCCTGGAGTATACGAATTGGTGCTGCCGAGTTCCAGAGATAAAACATTGACGTAATGTAGGCGTCAAACAATAATTACATTATTAGCTGCTTTATCGGCAGGAACTAAAACAAATTCATTATGAAATTCCTGAATTACCGATTTTAAATTACGAAAGGAAAACCGAGGTCTCGGAGGAAGTAAAGAGGTGTTAGCGCTATAAAAGTTAATACGTGTATCTATAACTTTAAGAATTGTCTTTTTCCAAGTAGAAAGCGAGTTTGGGTCCGCATGTTCTCTACTACACCATTTTATACTAAAATCTTCAATGGAGTGGGCAATCTGGGCACGACAGGCATTAAAATCAATAACTGAAGGTAATCTATAATTAGGACCTTTCGAAAACAAATGCCGAATACGTTTATCAACAATATCAAAATTACAAGTGATGACATGACCTGCTGGAGCATAGCAAAATGTTGATGTGTTACATTCGTATTCCTTAGGAGTGTTATTTACTCTATTAAGGTCAGAAACAATTGTGTTGAAGTTGAAAATAGTATTTGTAATAGGCTTTTTGTACTAATAACAAATTACAGGACTTTCGGATTTTTTGAAATATTTTGGGATAGAATCAACTACATGAGCATCTCGAAAAATACTAGGCATGTCAATAAAATCAATACCTTTGTTAATATATAGTAGTTTTAGGAAATGCTTGACGTGATCAGACTCCTTGTCAATATGGGGTCGGAGAACATGTTGTTTGTAGCTTTGAACTATGGAAGCTGTGTTATACAAGGGATCTTGTACGAATGAAAATTGTGTCTGCTTCCTCGTCGATCAACTTCAGGGAAGAAATGGTCAAAGAGGTAAGCCGTGAAAGCATAGAGTGCTTTCCAGAGTATGTAAGAATTCTAAAAGTTCGAAGAATTCTAAAAATGCCCAACGATTCCAAAATTACCTAAGGGGTTGATCGATACAAAATGTGCACCAAGTGTCTACACAGTTTGAAAATGTTTTTCGCAATGTGCGAATTTGTGTTGGGATTTGAAAAGAAAGATAGTGTTATTTACCTATTTATTTTTAACTTTCCTGAGCTTATTTGTTTTATCTGTGACAGATAGACACAATATGTATATCATGTATATATATGAATGAAAGAGATACATACATCTACAAAATAACTTTTAAAGAGCACTGTATCCCCGTGGGGATACGAATTCGTTAGAATAAATTAATTTATAGATAAAACATTTCTACAGCGCTCTAGTTTGAACAAAAACAATCGCTTTCAGCTTACGCCTTCATCAGGAAAACAAATAAACACTAAAATACAAGTTGTTTTTTTTTAAAGAAAAAATACGTATTCTTTGGCAGTGTTGCAGGGACTGACAACTTTGAATATACATTCAAGAGCCAAATTTGATACTAATAATACATAATTTCTAGTTGGATGAGGGTAAAACTGTACGCTGACATGCATGAATAGTTCTGAAGTGAGAGTGAAGATGTGAAAAAACGTACCTCGACACCTAAATCATAAACTCGATACTGCATAATACACTATATAGCAATTTCAAAGCTACTTAAAACTAAGAATTGGGCTAAAAGAAAGGAAAATAAGTGAAGAAAATGTGATAAACCAGTTTGCTTCAGAGGGTCCCCCTACCACATCCGCCCCCACCCACACACACAAATACTCAACCAAAATCTTGGATGTGCACCTGGGCTCCGTTTTATGAAACATTTTACTTCCATTTTGATCGTAAATCAATTTCTTAAATGCTTCACTCTAAGTTACACTTTTCAAATAACGTGATTTCATTTAATTTTCTTATACATGTGATATTTCTGAACTAGGTGCATACACACTTATCTACATTAATTGCTTAAGTGAAAAAAGTGAATGATTTTAAAATTTGAGACTTATCGTAAGATGTTTAATAAAACAGGGCCCTGATACTCTCCTCTCAAAAGTATCTAGAGATTTTCTGGATAAATTATTCAGACATGACCCTTAAAAAACAGTAGCCAAGTCTGGGTGGTTGCATCGAAGACTATATTAAGAAAGCAATAGTCTGACATGTCGATGCATATGTACATATATACTAAAAGAAATATAAATAACATGCATTTTTTAATTTGAATTTTCACCCTGCAACATTTTCTCGTCCTTAGTATGTAGTTCGCTGTCCTAATCGTTATCGTAGTTAGTTGTACGGGTCTACAAAGGGTTATTATATCATGCCTTTATCCACTGCTAAAATTCCCCGGCCATGTTTTGTTTCATGAACATGATTATATTTATTTAAATCGAAATCAATACAAGGCAATATATATTTACAATTCACACATCGCAATATCTGTGAAAAGCGAGATTAAGATTTTATTTGATGATGTAGGCAAATTTGAACAGGTAAATTAATCCACTGGTAAATGTATTTATGAATTATTTGGCAATAGTTGTGCAGCTATACATTTCAGATTTACCTCATTTCCCATGCAGTCACGTGGTGGTAAAATTAGTATCTACGGCATGCAAATAATTCTTATATTTACATACATCTTAGGATCGGTTTTAAATATATGTTTATCTCCGGGACTATCAAGAAATGTTCATATGATTTTAAGAGTTACATTTGTTAATTGATAATGTCCAATTCGCTGAGGTATATACACTGAGGCAAGAGTAAAGTTTCCTCTTTGAAAAGCATTGGTATATTGAACAGTATCTATGGTATAACGGTATTTGGTACTTCACACTTTAAAACGTAGTAAAACGACTCCCCGCGCTTGCAATCAGTACTGTTATTCATTCGATCTTTGGAGATCGCTGAGCCCGATACTTATATTTAGTTATCGATGGTACATTTTCAATTTCTTTTGTTTTCTTACTTAAATTTTGATTCGGTGGTTCCACTACTCCGGCCGATAAAAGGCTCTGAGTATTGGTCACGCGGTGGTAGAATTAGTATCTACGCCATGCAAATAATGCTTATATTTACATACAACTTAGGAGAGGTTTTAAATATATGTTTATCTCCGGGACTATCAAGAAATGTTCATATGATTTTTAAGAGTAAAATTTGTTAATTGATAATGTCCAATTCGCTGACGTATATAAACTGAGGCAAGAGTAAAGTTTCCTCTTTGAAAAGCATTGGCATATTGAACAGTATCTGTGGTATAACGGTATTTGGTACTTCAAACTTTAAAACGTAGTAAAACGACTCCCGCGCTTGCAATCAGTAATGTTATTCATTCGATCTTTGGAGATCGCTGAACCCGATACTTATATTTAGTTATCGATGGTACATTTTCAATTTCTTTTGTTTTCTTACTTAATTTATGATTCGGTGGTTCCACTACTCCGGCCGATAGAAGGCTCTGGGTATTGTTTAACCACTCATAGGATATGTTGTGTGCTTTTTGATACGCAGGCTTCATAACCGCTGCTCCCAACTAAATTCCATTTTCGCTCTTCGGGGCATTTTATTTTTTTAGATACTGGGACCATACGCCGTACGATATGGGGAAGCAATAAACTCCATGTCCACCGCCATATGCATGCCATCTTCGGGATGGTTAAACTTTTGTACTATTGATTTTATGAATATTGAGTTCTGCTCAACCCGGGGCTAGAGGGCGTGAGCGTTAGGTAGCATATTACACTACCGCTCATGAACAGTCTCAGTCAAACCGAGACTGCAATATTTCGCATGTGTCGTGCTCGGCCGTTTCCAAAAGTCCACTATCATTCTCTTTTTTATTTGATGAAGCACAGACAAGCAAATTAACAAGTAATTTGTACCAAATACAAAATATAAACTACAAAACTGTGGTTATAATTCATTGTTTTTAGAAGGATAACACACTAAAACTCAACTAATGACCTGCGTTTACGTTTTTATACAATAACTGTATTGGGAGGGCCTCATCAATTGAAACAAAATTGTGTTGTTCTGTCTTCCAGTAAAGCTGATTATATCAGATATCGAAACTTGATAAAGTATTTTGTAAGAGTTATCTCTAATACACTTTGTAGCGTTAGTATGCATTCAAAACATGGCAACTAGCTACTGTCGGACATATTTTCATGAAATTTCAACATATCTTTACACTCATAAATCTGCTCTAAAACGACTGAAGTTGATTGAATAATATGTTCTATATGACACTGCATTTTTTCAAATTAAAACAACACCACATGAAAAACTTTGACTTGAACATTCATATTAAATCTATTTGATATATACATCTAAAAAAGGTTATTTCAATAATTTCGTTTTGTTTTCGTATAATTCTTCAATAATAATAATAACTTAAGTACATTTTTTTTTAAATTTAAACTTTAATAAACGGAGTCAAAATATGTTCTTAAATACATCATAAACATTTTATTCAACAAATTAACATATATGAAATCAAATCTGTACGTTGTAAAAATGAAGTTGATTTAGTAATAGCTTGTCAAATAAAGGTTAATTTCAAAGCGAAGTTCTCTGTTTTCTCAAGCAGGACCTCGAGTTCAGTGTAGAATATTTGTTCTACTACATGTATCTCATAACTTGTGAACTACTTCTGATTTCATTGGTCTTTCTTAATCATTGTATGGCCTCCCTCCCAATTATGGCTGGAATACACGGACGACTATGCCTTTATTTGGCGAGTATCATCTATGGTTTTATTGCGAGGATACTTGTAGATTTTTGTAATCCATTGACGATTATGAGTAGATGCAGGGTGAAACAAAATGAAGTAAAATTAAATTAATCCGAATGAAGTAAGTTAATAAATCTATCATTCTGATCGACTTAATAAGTTGTTTATTGTTTTTGAAGTTGAATTATGTCTTCAGTGACAGTTTACCTTTTATGTTTTGAGAAATCTTATATCGTCTTAATATAATCATACCGGTACAAGTGAGTCCATCTCCGCTGTATCCACTATTACAAGAGCAGGTAAAGGACCCGAGAGTATTTGTACAGGCAACATTTACCTCACAGTTAGCAGTGCCTCGAGTACACTCATTATCATCTGAAATCCATAATTATAGGGTGGTGCGCACATTGAAATAGTCAGTACATATACAATAATGTATTTTGATACATGATATCAAGTTTTATTAAAATTGAAGGATCGTTATTGTTTAAAGTAGAAAACGCGAAGTAATAGTTAGAGACTCTACTATTAAGAGTTTGTTATTTACGCTCGCCCTATGGCCCTAGGCCTTTTGCAGACGTCATAGCCAACGTCGACTTTATATGCTTGCCAAAACGCACGATTAAATTCGGTTAATCGCGAGTGAGCTCTTTAATTTGCCTAATCTATCCAGGCCGATATCTGCAGGTAAGACATATGGGTGATACGGTATTGACAGGCCGAGACTAGAGACGCCACTACACTTCATCAGAGAAGAATACATTGTTGTTGTATCTGTCTCTTGATATTCAACTCTTTATTTCCCCGCACTCACACCTAATGTATGGATGCGGATAACCATGTTATGTTTCCCCGTACTCACACCTACGGATAACCATGTTATGGTTCCCCGTACTCACACCTAATGTATGGATGCGGATAACCATGTTATGGTTCCCCGCACTCACTAGTAATGTATGGATGCGGATAACCATGTTATGGTTCCCCCCACTCACACCAAATGTATGGATGAGGATAACCATGCTATGGTTCCCCGCACTCACACCTAATTTATGGATGCGGATAACCATGTTATGGTTCCCCGCACTCACACCTAATGTATGGGTGCGGATAACCATGGTATGGTTGTATTTTGTTGTGATATATACCATCTATTGCTGAAAAATAATTGATTTAACCAACTTGGGTTGCGTTATATTATATGGTATTGGTTTGGCCATTTCCTCAACATTTGCTATTGATATATGATATGATGAGCTCAGAGGTTATTAATTGAATTAGCTAATAAATTGTCGCAGTTTTGAATTGTATACACAAGAGAATATCACGTTTTGAAGGCGACATTTTAAAATGTAAACTTTCTTTAAACAATATTTATTTCTTAATGTTCACTTATATATTATATACAAATTATAATTTTAAGGATCTGAAAACAAGCTTATCAAAGCTTATATAAATTCATCTAAAGTTCCATTTTGATTTGCTAAGTAACATAAATAGTTTAATCATGAAAAGTTAGAAAATAAAGCAGGATACCAAAGTCAGGAATAAGGAATCAGAATTGTAGCTGAGCACAACAATGGAAACATTTAGAAGCTATATTTAAGGCTGTTATTTTAAGTAAGTTGTAAAACGAGGAGAAATAAATGGTAAGACAAAGAGAATAGGATCAACTCATGAGAATGCATGCTCATACAATTCAACACCGGGGTACCATAGCAACCCCAACATGCACAGACTGGCCTCTTATGCACGTCTGCGGGTGGAAACTATACAGTGCTGTACATTCTTAATGATGTCGTCGTAAACATGTTCATGCATACGGAAATAACAAAACCGACTTAGGCAAGTCCAATCCCCGTTAATATGCTGATATTAATGAAAACCGAAACGAAAAAAGAATCGTCGGCTACGGTCAATTGATCTCCAACTAAATACAAATTGTTTTACACACTACGGAAACGAAAATGAACTGGTACCTGTAAATCTATCCGAAATAAATAATGACCATTTTTATAGTTGTATTCATACCAAACCAATGATCAGTCACTTCTTAGTCGATATTAACATGTTCCAAAACATCAAGCCTTTCAATATCTTTAATGAATCAGAAATAGTGTCCTCTGATCCTCGCCCTTTCCTTGCGACGATTGACGTACCGTTTACATGATATGATGAAACTGACATAACCTACCACAAGGTGACTGAAGAGCTCGCTTCAGAATAACAACGCGAACTATCTAACAGCCATAGATTTATAGATCAACAATATGATGGTATTTTATCTGACTATATTTCCTGTTTAATAGTAGAAGCGCCTCACTCTTCGGCGATGAAGTCACTACCAAAGAGTACATTCAACATTCTCGCTAAGCCATAATGGACACAGGCTGTAAAAGACGCTCATACCGTATCTAGACAACACAGGCGTATTTAAATTTCAATGGGTAATCCTAGTGGGTTAGTTCACCAATAGCATGCTGATTATAAACGCGCGATGTCAATGTTCCGCCGTATACAGCGCGCCGAGTCAGAAACATATTATGACAAAATAAAGAGTTTGACGACGCAGCGGAACTGGATTATAGGTTGTTTTGGAAGTTAATAAGAAATACGTCCAAACGTAAACATGGTGTTTGCCAGAAGATAACAGCTAATGGAGTAACGTTTAGTCGCGAACCTAATGTAACCCACGGCTTTGCCACTCACTATCGTAATGTATTCCGTGAAACCGTTCACGGCGCCTCATTAAACTATTTCAGTGACTATATTAACTCTCGAGTAACTCATCTTGAACAGCTCAAGTGCTTTTCATATGCACATATGATGCTTTTATCGAGTAGCCAATACTTGAAATTAAAACAATAAATGTCAAATTACCATTCTGTACTCAATCTTCTCATCCAGATGCTGTCAGACAAAGCATTGTTTGCTACCAATGCCGTGTCTTTTTGACCGTAATCTGTGTGTTTTTGACTAAAATCCTTGTCGCGCTTTCGACCAAAATCCACCTCAGTAGTGACCGACTTTGACCCCTGAGCATATGTAGATATGTTCAGTTTATTTATCCTCGCTACCGTTCAATTTATATCCATATGAGCCGGGTTACGGGGAACAGAGGATGCAGAGAGAACTCCCGCTAAAACGGATTAGAATACCTGTCTTTGTATTATATGGTAAGTTGGGGTGTTCGACCCGATAGTGCAGTAGGTATCGCTTCTGAGTCCAGAGTCAGGGTTTTGACTCCAGATTCAGAGGTTTTGTGTTCGATCTCTGTGCTCTCCAACTAAAATTACTAACAATCTTTCGAATGAGACTTTGAAAGGTCCCTGCGTGTCCGTGCTATACACCGAGCACGTTAAAGTACCAGGGTAATCTGTATCCTGCACTATTCCCCGTAACCCGACTAACAATTAAAATTAAGACGACGCTCATATGGGAATTTCCGGTAGCTATTATAAATAAACTAAATGCACACAATATAATGACGTACCATTTGGGTCAAACTTCCAGTAAAGCGATCACCGATTCACGTGCATGTATAAATATACACGAGCACGAAAAAACATACGCGCATCACGCAGCGAAACACGGATGAATAGATAAATGGATGGCTAACTTTAGCGTTGTTCAAAGATACAGACCCGGGTGTTGTGCGAGACACATCGTTCTTTTACGGTTAGCATTAGTCCCAATTTATTTATTTGAAAACCGATCAATGTGAAAGTTCGGAAACGACAAACATGGATATACTCATTTAGGCCGCAATTAAAATATGTCATTTGCCGTTGGTGCCAAACCGAGAAAATTGTCCAATCAAAATGTTTTTGTTTATTTATTTTTATTCTCGACACGCACCACTGCCACCACGACATCGCTCTAATTCCCACATCTACACCCACGCATTCCAACGGCAACACGCATTATTTACTGGTCAATTTTAAAATATTTGTACTTCAAAGTGGTTTTAAAAACGATGAGTAATGTTTAAAAAACTGTCCCAGATGAGATGTGTCTCAAGTCACACCAATCAAGTTAACAAATATTTACCCATATCCATTCAATTTAAGTTCGGCAACGGCCAGCAAGCATATTTTTAAGGATGGCCTTATAGGGGCCATATGGCAAATTCTAGCAGTAAGGGAGACCTTAATCTTTCAGGTACGAGTCTGAGTTTCGCGAGAGTATAAATATATACATTATATATAGGTCCTTAACATTACTGGCCATAATAATTACTTGCGTAAATCAGGACACATACCTCCGTACAATGCTTATTGGAACTTCCTGGGCTTATTGTTCAAACCGCCAACTTGCCAATCAAGATCATGCATTGGTAATATTCTTAAATAATTAAATTATGCGGTAATTAAGACAGCATTAAAGTATATATAATTATGTATAGATCTCCAGTTTACACACATAGTTGGACGCCTAAAGAAATCAAGCATACTCTTGTCTGTAGAGATCGCCAATATTCTTCCATAAAGCCCCCGAAGAAAGATTTGTGAACAAGTAGACATCAACCGTGTGGAGGTTAACACCATGTTGCCTGACATATTGCTATTTAAAATAAGTTCTAAAAAAAAAATTAAGTACCAAACACGTTATAGGCTCTTCAGTTCATATAACATGGATGATCCTAACACCTTGGAAAATGTTGAATATAATTATATATTCAGGTGCGGTGATCTCGAAAATATGTGTGGCGAAAACAGCCCGCCGCACATGCATTTACGCCTTTAAACGATTTGCACTCGTCAGAATTTAGTGTTTACAGAATGATATATCCTACGTTATGATCTCTAACCATTTCTGCAAGTCCGTTAACATTGCGATTGTATTGCGAGAATGTGAAGCATAGAAAGTCATCTATATATGTCAGGTTTAAAGGGCTGATTGGTCAGTTTTCACGTTGCGAATTGGTCCTATCGGGTCAGAATTCAATAATTTGACGTGTGGACGGGTCGTTAATTTATAGGTAAGTTTTCAACGTTAAATTGTGATCACAATCCGTTGAGAAATGATCCCTTGTTCGGAATTCAACGCGGGTCAACATTTAATGTTACACCGGCATCATGTCTCCCTAGGGAAATAAATGAAACAATATATAAACACGTAACTATCATCTACAATTTAAATATGATACCTTCTTTAAGTATAATCCGTACACTATCTTAAATTATACGCAATAAACAGCAATACAGTTTGAATAGTTAGTAAAGATATATATTAAAGTTTAAAAATGTGTCATGAATATTTTGGAGCTGTGATAACTTTATAATGGCGCAAGTTAGCGTAAAGAGACAAATATATCAATTACAAATGTATGGATAGAAATACAAGACATTATAGGTGAAGCAAATACATGGCCTAACAACATCAGACGGTTGTTTTGGACACAAAATTTAAAACATTTCCAGCGAATTTTAATCGCTACATTCGTATACGTTATTGGACTAAATCCGGAAGTATTTAAGGAATGGGCACATTTGATTGGACTAGGTCGTGATGTGTCTGCATATAGACATTTTGATGCATTATTCCAAATCTTTCCAACACGGAACTATACTTTGTATGCATATAATGTAACAAACAATATGTATGAGTACCTAGATGGATCAGTTAGGCGATATATATACAGTTCCAAAAGACCCTAGATATATATAGGTTAGCGCTATATAAAGAGAGTAGCGTTTGTTGCAAACCACAGATAAGTCATATTTGATTACAATCATGATAGGTATGACATTTGAGAAAAAGTAAGTAAGTTGATAGCGTATGCAGTACACCGTACATTATGTTTTTATATTAGCAGTAACATTGTTACAAGGAAAATGACATAAGGCGTACATGTTTTGTGACATGATACGTCAAATCGTCCTGATATTAATGTAACATAGTAAGAAATACAAAAAGATCGGACAGGGAAAGTAGCATTCAATGAGGACAGTCAACCACAAAACACAGAAACAAACACGCAGACAGACAAACAAGAAGGCAAAGGCAATATTAAATGCAAAAGACAACACAAACACAAAAGGGTTGACAATAGGGCTACCGCCTTGGAACGGTCAGTGGCAAAGTAGGCCACTTGGGGTTTAAACCGGTTCTAGGGTGCACCAAACCTCACACTTACCCTACTATCATCCCATTAAAACAGGACAGTGTAAATAAAGAAATCCCCGCCATGATCTAATCTCTAACCAACAAGGCAGCATCAATAGGCAATATAAGTAAAACACAAATATGCTCGTGTAAATATGATACAAACAAAAACAATAGCCCAGAAAGTCATGAAGGTTAAGACAGATTAGAAATATCTATAGCAAGAAATACAAAATTAGGTTTTCTAATTAACATACTAGTTTTGTTGCAAACCAGAGATAAGGCGTACTTGACCACAAGGCTACGTCACATCAACTACATGGTTTGTGACATTTTAAGAAAAAGTCAGTATTTTGATAGCTTATACAGCACAACATACTTTTTGTTTTATATAAGCAATAACAGTGTTCATGACAACTGGCATAAAAGTACATGTTTTATAGCATGATACGTCAAATCGTCCTGATATTAATGTAACATAGTAAGAAATACAAAAAGATCGGACAGGGAAAGTAGCATTCCAGGAGGACAGTCAACCACAAAACACAGAAACAAACACGCAGACAGACAAACAAGAAGGCAAAGGCAATATTAAATGCAAAAGACAACACAAACACAAAAGGGTTGACAATAGGGCTACCGCCTTGGAACGGTCAGTGGCAAAGTAGGCCACTGGGGGGTTTAAACCGGTTCTAGGGTGCACCAAACCTCACACTTACCCTACTGTCATCCCATTAAAACAGGACAGTGTAAATAAAGAAATCCCCGCCATGATCTAATCTCTAACCAACAAGGCAGCATCAATAGGCAAATATAAGTAAAACACAAATATGCTCGTGTAAATATGATACAAACAAAAACAATAGCCTAGAAAGTCATGAAGGTTAAGACAGATTAGAAATATCTATAGCATGAAATACAAAATTAGGTTTTCTAATTAACATACTAGTTTTGTTGCAAACCAGAGATAAGGCGTACTTGACCACAAGGCTACGTCACATCAACTACATGGTTTGTGACATTTTAAGAAAAAGTCAGTATTTTGATAGCTTATACAGCACAACATACTTTTTGTTTTATATAAGCAATAACAGTGTTCATGACAACTGGCATAAGGCGTACATGTTTTATAGCATGATACGTCAAATCGTCCTGATATTAAGTTACATTGTAGCATGGTCGGTGACATTTCCTTTGATGAATGCAGAGCATTAAATCGTTTAATTTAGGTTAACTAAAGGGGCGTGGCTTTACCGTACTACAACTACCGGATATTGGAATTTAGAGTACGGTCACTATGACGTCACAGTGTTACTCAGTACACCATGCTACAAAAAAGATAGAGTCTGTCTCAGCTCATTGGTTGTTTAAATAAGCCAACTCGCTGAGACCAGACTCTATATATTACATAATAAGTCATGCAGATTAGAAATATTTATAGCATGAAATACAAAATTAGGTTTTCTAATTAATATAATAGTTTTGTTGCAAACCAGAGATAAGGCGTACTTGACCACAAGGCTACGTCACATCAACTACATGGTTTGTGACATTTTAAGAAAAAGTCAGTATTTTGATAGCTTATACAGTACACCATAATTTTTGTTTTATATTAGCAATAACATTGTTACATGACAACTGGAATAAGGCGTACATGTTTTATAGCATATTGCGTCAAATCGTCCTATCATTAACGTTAAATATAGTCATCCAAGTTAAGTTAATTTCTAGATGATTAGAGTAGAGTTGTTGCAAATCAGAGATAAGACGTACTTATTGATGATATGTTACGTCACATCAAACAATGATATTATGACAGGATAGGTCATGAAATTTCAGAAAGAGTAAATAGTTTGATGGTGTAGTTTGTACACCATAAGTTATATATAAACGATAACATTGTTTATTTTTCCTAAAAATAAGTGTACTCGTCTGAGGCATATTTTACAGCATCGTAATGATAATAATTTAGCAATTTAAATCATAATGATTAAGAGAACATAGTTAGTTTTATGGCATGCACAGTGCACCGTAGATAGTTTATATATACACATTGTAATTTTAAATTATCCAGACATATTATTTAGTGATGAAATGTTACACTACGACGAAACATTTGATTTATAACAATTATAGAACACCGTATATAAAGATTATATGAGTAGTAATACATGTGTACCTAACATATTTTATTATAACAACGATATTTATAGTCATATCTTAAACAAAAAATGTAAATACCATAAAGCATAATATTTAATAATTAACATACTAAGTATAATTACCAAAAGGAATATTAAACTATAATTTTGATAAAAGAGACAATAAATAAAACACACACGAATGAACATGCACGCACCCGCTAGCACACGCACGCACGAACACACACACATGATATTGTCACAGAATGTCGCTTTTCGAACGTTTGTTCAAAGTTTTTAAATTGATCCTTTCTTAGAAGTGTGGGTAACTGGTGTCATAAAATAATGACGTCATAATATGACGATCGTGACGACAGAATAATTTGCGCTCTTTTAAACTTGAATGTTAAGTAAAGAAGTCGGTGTTTCTTTCTGTCCGAGAAGGATATATAAAAAAATGGATTTTGGGATTTAAAGGGAATAAGGTAAATACTAATAATTACATATATTGAAGATTGACACATAGTTGGTGTACATGATGAATTTAAAAACATTTGAAATGAGGTTTTTCAACAAAAAGGAGCATTTTAGGGAACATAATATTTTAACACGTGACATTATTTTTTCGGGATAGCATAATCAAATAAAAGTTGATACATTTGTATTAATATTAATATAGCAATAATGTTTCAGTACTTTAATATTAAACTGAATATTCAGAATTAAAAATAAATGTTTTGGGGAAATATTCTGAAAATTTAATTAGACAAAAATGTTTTGAAATATAGAAATAAATTATTTTCAGTTTCTGAAAATAATTTATAAATGAAATTTATATTTATTTATTTATTTTATTTGATCAAAACGTCAAAAGACAATTATACGGCAATAAGTTGAAATACCTCGTATCATAAGAGATCATTATCAATATATGTATGTGCCAATATCAAATTAACAGATGATTCGGTTTGCTTGTTTGATAAACTTTTTATATAAATGATGACTACATTATCAGCGAGGGTTTAGACATGTCATAAAATCGATTGAAGCTGACAGTAATTCCTCCTAAGGGAATTGATGATAGCCATCTGAGTCTAAAAATATGAAAGAGAGGCAATTCTCAGACATATATTTCAAAACTAGCTATGAATGAAATCTTTAGCAAACCGAATTATTACATGCAATTTGTATATGGTTAGAGCGCTCTCACTAAAATAATTATATGTGATATAGTATGTATAGAAATGCATGGTTGATAAAATACAATGATGTGACCATGATGTTTTTGTGAATTATGTAATGGATAAATAAATATATATGTAATAAATTAATACTCTTTAGATAGACTATTCTTTTTTTAAAAAATCCATTTTATTAGAGTACAGGCATTTAAATGGTATTGTATAGTTCTTATTCAGAACTGAAACATACTATACTTACAAATTACTTTAGACAATAAATTGGACCGTTGACAGAGCCTGCTTCGATCGTGAAGTCTATAATTCTTCTAGATAGAGGTAGAAAGTAGTTTCAGAGGTTTGAAGGGGGAGATGTAGCAAACCAAACGAAATATAAGGCTGGAGTAAAAACTAGTCTGTATTTACCAAAAACGATTGCGTATTCGAGTACCGAAAGAGGCAATTGTTTTTTCTTCTGTAAATCATAATGTTACATGTGTACAGGTACGATGTGAACTGGTCGATGTCTATACAATAAATGATGTCCTGCGTTATATTTGCTCGACATGAGCTGGTGAACATGAAGTTACAAATAAAGACACGCCTACAAAGAAGAAATCGATTGATATAGATACTCTGTAGCTTTAAATACCCGATATCGACATGAGCTGGTGAAGATCAAGTTACAAATAAAAACACGCCTTCAAAGAAAAAATCGATTGATATAGATACTCTGTAGCTTTAAGCCAATTACTGATGTTGATACCGACATTTCGGTCAACAATGTGCTTAACCGATATAATGAAACATGAAAAATTATGTTCTGTCCTTTGATAAGATGTGAGATACTATAATATATTTCAATATATGAATAAACAACAATATAACAAATACGACTTTAACACATAAATACCGCAATAACATCGGGTCTGCTACTTTTATCTCTTGTTAGTGTTTGTGCTTTTCATATGTATTGACATTCACACTAGCGTTTGTGTAGTGTTGTATAGAGGCCGTATACAGTTTACCCAGACTACAAATCATTAGTCGTATTACGTACTGGTCCTTTGGGATCACTAAGCCCAATATGTGAGGCTTTATCGTAGAATATCGCTTAAGCCGGTGCTAGAAGGCTTGAGAGGTTTTGAACTACATTACCTCTCATGAACGAACTCAATAAAACCGAGTCTGCTACTTTTATCTATTGTTTGTGTTTGTTGCTTCCAAGGGATCCCCTTTTCAGTATTATTCCGTAAATAACAGATTGAGCCATGGTGTGGTAAACATGAAATAACAAATCAAGATCAGTCTACAAATAGGCCTGCAATTATGGTATAGCTCTGTGATTCACATTCAATGTATCCATAGTAACGAGGTACCGGCTCAACTAATATATTCGATACTTTATGTTTGCAATAATAGTCTAGAATTTATAATTAAATAAAATCCGTATATCTTCGTCTACGTCTACATCGACACTATCTATTTTCATCAAACCGTTGGTTTCAAACAAACATCATTATTAGTTATTTGGATCCCTGACAGGGGACAAGGGCTTGCATTCCCTGCCTGGAAATAATATTCATATGGGACGTCAGGCGAGGGGCAACACACTTTCCAGGCTGGGAATGTGAGCCCTTGTCCCCTGTCTAGAAATCAAATAACGAATTTGTCATAGTTGAAAGTTGTTACAGTAGCTACTGTATTAAAAAAATGAAGACGGTTTCTTTTTTATTCAGCACATTTCCCCATAACGTGCCTCAAACTTCAGTACGAACACTTGATTTCACTGAAATACATACATAACATAATAACTCGATATTTCTAGTGTGACAGACGGCAACATATTGCTTGATATTTTATTTTCCTCCCAGTTGGAGGTTAGATTTATAATGTTCGCTGTTAGTTATCTACAACACAAGTCACTATAAAATGCACTTATGTGCGACGTGATCTGTTTTATTGTAAGAACTCTGAATCTAATTTGAAAATATTTCAGACCTAAAAGCTAATATATAGGAAAGAAGAAAAAGTTGAAGATGGACAGGTTTTATTCAAGGACACTCGGCAAAATAACGGTGATCGTTATGATTATCATGATTATAATGTTAAATTATTTATATCAACGGAGTGGATTAGAACAAAATGTTCAAGCTAACATAGTTTCATCTTTAGATCAGGAAAAGGAAATAGATGAAGTCATTACATCGGCCTCAAATAATGCAAAGGGTATTAATGAAATAAAGAGGAAAGATGTTGTACATTCGACAAACACAACAACAACACAAGTACGTGTAATTCACTATGATGAGAATGTTCTGTATTCAGAAATTCAGAAAGTACACGATTCTCGTTATCGGAAACCAGCAGATGAGAAATGCATTCAACGTGACCCACAATGTATCGTCATTGGGATTGGAAAATGTGGCACCCGCGAAGTGATTGATTTTATGCAATTGCATCCTAATATTGTAGTAAAAGCCGGACTTACATATGAATACCATTATTTCAAAAAGCCTGTCTCAACTAAGAGACCCAGGGAAGACATGCCATGCAGTTATTCAAACCAAATAACAGTCGTAAAAAATGCTGGGTACTTTAAAACGAAACAAGTGCCCGAGAGACTGTATAACTTCAATAAAACCTTGAAAATGATCTTAATGGTTCGTGAACCCATTCAAAGAATGATTTCTTCTTTAACGTTTAAGTATACTAAAAAGATACCACATTCAGTTAAATACAACTATTCTTCTCTGCCAGCTCTTGACAATAGCGTTGTAAACACAATTACAGGCGAAATTAGAACGAACAAGTTACAAGCTTCAACGTACGATATCTCAATGCTGAGATATTTGAAGTACTTTTCCCTCAAACAGATACTTATCATCGAGGCCGAACAATTTAAAGAAAATCCAGCAGGAGCTATGTATCAAATTGAGGATTTTCTTGGACTGGAGCATGCTATTAAGAAAGATGACTTTGTTAAAAACGAAGAAAAACAGTTCTACTGCATAAAATCGGCTGACGGAATGGCCTGCTATGGTCATAACCGAGGAAGAGTAGAACCGAAGGAACTGCAATCCGAAACTCGTAAAAAGCTGACCGAATATTTCAATCAACATAACGAGAACTTCTTCAAGATTATTGGCCGAAGGTTCGATTGGTGAATACTAATTGGAACATCAAACATGCGGACTAAACAGAACGATGTTTGCAGGGTACATTCTTTAGTATACTTATGTCTTGTAGTTGGTTAATGGTTTTATGACTGACAACGCGAGGGTATCGTCTATTGTATATTTTGTTTGTTTTGACATTAACTCAGGCCCATTTGTGGCGATTATTCAAGGTTTTTGTAAGTGGATCAAAATAACCTGCAACCTTTGTAAAAAGAAAAAAAAAGGACACTGGCATAAGCACTCTTGTAGCCTATTTTTAATTTTTAGCCCCCACCTCAAAAAAATGTATATATTGTTTAAAGTGTTTTAAGGCGTGTAAGTCTCAGTTATACAGTGGACCACCTATATTATGTAAACCAAGAAAAGGTATAACACATATACCACGTTATACCATGGGAAATAAGGACTACATTTAGATGGCGTGCAAGTATTTGATCTGCAGGGAGGGCCTCATGGAATTCCTGTGAATAACATCAATGCTAGACAATTATGTTATATATTGTATTAAAATAATTATAGTTTAATTTTTTTCGTTTGGTTTTGTCTGATTTCAAATATTATGAAAAAGATGTTTTAACACTAGTATAACTGTGTAATGGAAAATTGTATAATGTATGTATTTTAAAGTTGTGGTTATCCCAGAACAAAGTACAGATCAGTAAGTGTGCCAGGATCTTCGTCAGGATTCGAACCTGGATCTATTTTCTCGAAAGAAAAGCATGCTTCCTTACACTAGAGAGATGTCCAAAACAGCACAGAGCGTACAAGGAAATTAATCAGCCAAGTTAAATTTAGATTAAACATATTTACTTCAAATAAACCACAACTTAAACTGCTAGGCTAGCAATAACCATTCCCCAACTCACCATAGGTAAAAGGTAACCCAAACTGGCGAATGAAAATCATAAGAAACACATAGCAAAAACATCGGCGGTCTAGCGAATTCAAAGTATTTAACTGTTTATAAGCCCATATCCCGCAGGGTGTTATAAGATAATTAGCGACAATCAATTTGGACCAATAAGTAATCATTGCCGTGTTTATTGAAAACCGCTATGAAATTGCCGTGAGTGCGACAGACGCCGTCTACTTTACCGCCTCTCGATGTCATTCAACTAGTTTGTATCCTCGCGCTCAATATTATCCATGTATGTAATTGCGTTATCGAGCCGGAAAAAACATCAAATAACTGTAGCGGCCAAATTGGCATATCAAAACATAACGTTTGACAATGTTTGTTGAATAATTATTAAGCCAGAGATGCTCTGTTTATGGGCCGTTTGTCTTTTTGAACTTTACGATCACTGGTAAGTGTTGAGTGCCCACTAATTAGTTGCACACATAGTAGCGTAACTAAAACTGGAATAATGGGAAGTGTGAACGTGTTTGATCGGCTGTCAGTAAATTGGGAACAAACATGAACATGAAACACATTTTGTATTATACAAACGGTGGAATTACTCAAAATATTGGTACATTTTTAGAATGAAGTGGCTTTACTTACTTATTCTATGCATGATAGTCTTTTGAATTTCGTCTCACAATGCAACGCGATTTTTCTAGATGGACATTTATGTAAAATTTCTGTTTTTTTTCGCACAATGCAACGCGATATTGTTAGGTGTACATGTATGTAGCATTTCTGAATTTTGTCTCACAATGCAACGCGATTTTTCTAGGTGAACATGTATGTAGCATTTCTGAATTTCGTCTCACAATGCAACGCGAATTTTCTAGGTGTACATGTATGTAGCATTTTTAAATGTTGTCTCACAATGCAACGCGATTTGTCTAGAAGGTAGTATGAAAGTGATCATGACCAAGAACCTTACGAAGTTTGTAAATCACATAACCATCGAAGTAAAACCGAAACACATTAGGCGAGTTGTTTTGATTTTCAGTTGGATTCTCACAATAAATTTCCAGATCGCCAAGAGAGTCGCTTCGTATATGTATCCATGTCAAACTCATTGTTATCTATACTTTATTTCTGAAGTGAGTGAATCGATGATTTGTGTTTGCTCAAAATGCAAGGAATTCATATACATGCATACTTGTTATCCTACCTGACCGATGCATTACGAGTGACGTTATACATTATGATAACTGAGGGAATTTGCAAATATTGAATAACTGTCGTTGTACATGTAACAGAGTACCTTATTCCCGACCCAACCCTGACCCTGAACATGAATATTCCTCTAGCTGTAGAGTGTCACATTAATGTTTTTTTGCAAGTTCGCGTGTTGTTTTTACACGGAGTTTGGCAGGGAGTTTAGCAAGCCATGCCAACACGAAACAAAACGCCCTATGCGGAAAAGTATCCGCAATTGCATACGGTTTGAATGAAGTCTTTTCAAATTCATACAACGGGGTGTGATATAAATCTGTCCATGTATAGAATTATAATCATTGCCTTGATGTTATATTTAACTTCAATACTAACAACCAGCAGTAGTTGCTATATGCTGAAAATGATCATCGTTTATAGTTTATTTTAACGTTCGATTATTAATACATATGTAGCGAGTTTGATGACACGGCTGATACAATTGGTCCAGGACCATTCGCATACGTTAAATGTCTATCATATTGTTGCATTATTGTAAATGAAATTTAATTGCATGTAGTCGTTTATAATTATTTTAGAATGACATAGTTAAGAGCATTTGTAATGTCTTATTGTATATACTATTGTACTATGACGAGACTTTAATAAACTATAAAGCTACATATCAGTAATTGACACGTTGCCAATTATGTTGCATTTTGACAAATCAACTATCATTGACAGGGTAAAGGTCCGCTGGTGGATAAACATATTGATTTATAATATTATTATAATTGCCGCACACTAGTTATTCAATCGCATGGATACTTCCAGAGACGTACAGAGACTGGCCATATCAGAGTATAAAGTATAAATTGTTATTCAAAATACACTGAACACAATTTCTAAGTATCAACTTTTGTATCTGAACTAATTTTCTTATTTTAAATATATTTTAGAATAGATACGTATTTTGATCCATAGTTTGTAAAACATTTATTTTTTTGTTTAAATTGTTACATATTTTGAGAGTTACCCTCCCTTTATATGAAAACATGAAATGTACTGATGAAACACATACCATGAGTCAAAGATCGCTTAAAGATATAACATTCTTAAAATTGGTATGAAATAATAGAGAAAAAAAACATAAACAATTGACTCATTTATCGCAGATTTTCCGTCTATAAAAAAATGAAATATGGATAAGCTTAAATTACCTCCCTTTAAATTGAATATTGTTTGAAATTCAAGTAACTGTAATTCAGCGTTAACAATAAATATTTCGAAAATTTCTTTTGCAAACGCGTTTGTAGTGGTAATGCTAGTAAAACATGATGTCAAAACAATTTTAACTGGCATATTTTAGAATTAGGAACATCGAAAGCTTCACTAATTCGAAGTTAATACCATCCTATATACCCAGTTGTATAACCCTTTTGTGTTTGTGATGTCGTTTGCATTTTTTATTACTTTTGCCTTTTCGTTTGTCTGTTTGCGTGTTTGTTTTTGTGTTTTGTGGTTGACTGTCACCCTTGAATGCTGCTTTCCCTGTCCGATATGTTCAGCCTTCTTTATAACTTATTTCTAAGAAAACACATTGACTCAAACGTTTTAAAATATGTTCTACATGCAATCAGAGCAGACGATTTACACTCGTTATTTTTCAGTTTAACCGCATCTAAAATCAAGCTCAAAATACACAATACAATGAGAATATTATTGACATATTCTTAGGTTGGTACTTAGCAATTTGGTTTAGTGTAAGGAATATTTTAGACTCTTTTTTTACTATATTCTGGTCATATAATCAATGAAACTAAAGATTACGGTTTAGTTTCATTGGAATGCAACTACAATATAAACATACAATGTTAATGTTTCATTCCGTATATAATATATTCCATGATTATTTAAAGAACAGGAATGAAACATAACGAAGTAATCGAGCCGCATATCATCACAATACTAGTTAACCACACAATTAAACCATACACGATACTTTACATTAAAGTGAGAGAAACAAACAAAACAAACACGCTTACAAGATAGCTAAACTATAATACACGTTAAAGTGGTTACATATGTGTGTTCTCAAGGGTCTAGGGTTTTAAATTAAAACTGACGAATACTGATAATTTCAGTTCTAAATGACCAACAAATAATAGATACGCCTATTCGTACTTCTTATTTACAAGGACATTATTTCTGCAGCGTAATGTTTGATATTCTAGGTTAGTCACCACGGTTAATTGAAACATTTTAAGCCCGATTTTATTTAACCTATATGGTGAATTCAAATTAGATCGTGGTATTGCCGTAGCCGGATTTGTATGACATTTATATTACGCAATGGAACAGTTTTAACAGTGTAGATTAGAAATTGAAATTCCCGGCAGGTTATAATCTCTAACAAACTAGGCAGCATTAAAAGATAAAATAATTATAACACACATAACTGATCATGTATATACGAATATAAAACAGCATAGAAAGTTCTTAGTCGTTTGTAAGAAACCAGAGCAACAAGAAAGCAATTAAACAATTAAGGGTACGACAGGACAATATCTAAGACAAATTCAAACACTACCGTCATTATTGATTATTTATGTAGACGTCATAGGGTTCACAATTTGTCCGGTCAATGCACAATCAAATAAGAAAGCATAGTTGCGAACGGCAAATGGGTCAACCAGTAAATATACACTGTAGTGTAAAATGATTAGGCCATAACCTCTTTTGGAACTCTTTTGAACACGTTTACTAAATAGTCCTTGCCGCAAAAGTGTTCTTATTATATAATAAATTACTTAGTTATACAAATAGTAAGAATTGTTTATTCCGTAACTCGACTTCAAGCTCTAGGAAAACGAAGAAATTGAGACATATATAACCGATTAGAAGTTGCTCGGGATCATCCACTTACGATATAAAACTTAAAATCTTCTCTTTTGTCATATATTTTGTAATTATTTCTCCGTTTTCAATAGAGAGATGTTAATCAAGAAAAGAAGCTGTCTTTAGAATGTATAGTGTTTACCATTGTAGAAAAGAAATGGTTGTCAATGTTTAATATATTATCCAGATACCGGGGGTGTCATTAAAGGCTTCAATAACATCTACCTGAGTATCTGGCGAAAAAAAACTTGAAAGAAGATATTTAGAGATTTATTTTTAACAAAATCATCTTCATAGCAATATACAAGTCTGCTACAAGAGATGCACAGTACGTAGCTAAATGTATGCCAACACTGTGTCTCTAAACGGTAGTTCCATATCTGACGAAACTGGTATCTAATAAGATGATAAGTGCTTCACAAACTTCTTGACAAGACAATATAGTGTAATTGTCCAAATAGCCATTAGTGAAAAACGCTTTAATAATATTAACAGGTCAAATATGTATTATTTTCTCTAGCAAAAGTAGCTTGAATGAGCGCAATAAGCATGTATTTGATAAGGCTGTGTGGGAAGGTTGTATATAATGTGGACAAGTCATAACTACTTATAATATTTATTCTGACGTTTGTTGCAAATGCTATCAAGCACGTCTCCTTATGTTTAATTGAATAAAATAAATGAATCAGAGATGCGTCATAAACTTTAGAACACTATAAGTTAATATGATCTTTAACGGCAGTGAGACAATAAGCTTAGCGATGATTGTAGTGGTGCAGGCATTAGCATTATCAATACATCGGGCTTTATAATGCTGTTTGTGTAATTTATTGATCCAGTACATAGTTGGATGTTTGTTTTGTTTTTCGTCTACCACAGCTTTAAAATGGATCACCAAGCGAACTGCGTGGAAAACACATCATCACATCATATACTTGTATATACAAAATGAGTCAAATACTAAACATCTATCAAATAACAAACACGCCAATAGCTCAATAAATGCATCAGGTGTTATGCTGCTACTACTACTACTACTAACTGCATTTGTATATTTTAATCATACTTTTTAAAGTAATATACCGATCAGGTGTATAACTAGATTTAATTATCTATTATTAATATTACATATTGTCCTGAACACCTGTCATCTGCCAAATGTATTAAAGCAATAATTTACACGGGCCGTTTGAGAATAAGTAAATAGTTCATGGTATTGCTAGTGATGACATTTGCATAGTTGAATGATGCTTAATAAAAAGTGTATCTTTTAATGTCTTTCAATGTCTTTATTTACATTTTGGCCTCCGGCCCATGACACAATGCATTTTATATATACTGAAAGGAAAAAGAAACGCAGGGTGCGTATTTCCGCTATATATTGTATGTTGAATATGCTACTGTTTGCATACTATTATTGCACTGTAAACATACTTTATTGCTTTTATGTTATGTAGAAACAAATGATTTGAGCCATAAGTTACTACAGCATTAACGAAGTCCGTCAGAATGGTCAGTATTACAATTAAAATCTAGAACCAATATATTCCTACTTTGTCCAAATTCCTACTCTACTTATTTTGAGAATTCCGATGATGCCGTGCATTTTAAAATTTCTTACTTTGCACAGCCATATTCTCATTTTGCGTTTAACATATTCATTACAAGTAATTATCAAAGTCAAAGGAGTAATTGTTGTGTAACGTTGTATATATGGTCAACATAGACATTAGTTAATTATTCCTAGACACTTACAACTGAAATGTATACATTTGAAATGTTAACGTTAGTTTGGTTTAGTATACGATACCTTTTAAAACATAATTGTCAAAATCTATATTGCGGTTCTAGAGAAGAAGATTTTGTTTAAAGGTTTGGCAATTTCTAGTTTGACGTTACGGAAGCATAAACAAATCAGTAAAACATATCGCGCAAAGACAGTGCTGCTAACGCAGACGCCGACGTCGAAACCAACGTACATAACGCTATCGGATAAGCTGTGCTTGGCAGTGGCCAGTAAAGCTAGCTATCAATCAACTGCTTTCAAACAAACATACGCCTCTAAATACCGTCAGTACTGTATTTATTTTTCAGTGAAATGTACAGTGTCGCGATCAATACTGTTAGATTATTCACATGCCTTTCACTTAATAAAGAGCTGCAACAGCAAATGCTGTCTCATTGTTGACGGGCACCTCAAAGTTGAACCTACTATCAGTATCAGCAGAGAATTTATTTGGACAGTCTGTTCCCTTTAGTCAGAAGGTAAGGAAGAGAGTGATTTCATTCGTGTGTTAAAATAATATAATACATTCATCTTATTTTGTAAATATTTTGTAAATTTGTCTTGACTTGTGGTTTCAAATAATGCCATCATCATACTTTGTAAATTTTGATTAGCCTGTGGTGTCGACAAAATGGCTTTGTCAGATAGAGACTAAATTTGTTTTTAAATATTGTTCCTGAATTTCGTTTTAAATAAAAACATATATGCTATATGCCATAGGCGACCATAGTTAAGGCAGAAATTTATTCATTCCGAGATCGCTGCACCCATATTTATGTACAGATGTCAGTTCTACTTTCTGGAATACTTGAGATTTCCTACTGAAATTTCAAATGGATTATCCACTACTACAGCCTGTAAAGGTTCTGCATATTGTTTAATCACCCTTAGGATATGTTGTCCGTTTTAACATTTAGTCTTGTGTCTGTTATTTGAGATACGTAGGCTTTATAACCTTTGCTCCTAGATAATTCCATTTCGATTAGTTCGATCATTAACGACTGGCCATGGAATGTTATGAAAGTATCTGATCGAAGGTTCAATGTTCATCGTCGTATGCATACCATCTGCGGGATGACTCAAACTTCTGTATTGTTGACAATTACAATATCAATTGAGTTCTGTTCAACCCGTAACCAGAGGGCGTGAAGGGAGGCAATCATTGTTCACTACGTTCATGAACAGTCTCAGCCTGTCAATTCCAAATTTCGCATCTCATACTCGTTTAAGAAATACACATAGAGTATTAAAGTAAAATAACACAGACACATTCTTTAAGTTGATGCAAACTACATCACAAACACAAAATAGTTGACAATAGGGCTACCGCCTTGTAACGGTCAGTGGCAACAAAGCCCACTAGGGGTTTAAACCGGTTCTAGGGTGCACCAAACCTCACACTTACCCTAATATCATACCATTAAAACAGGACAGTGTAAATAAAAACATCCCCGACTTGATCTAATCTCTAACCAGCATCAATAGGCAATATAAGTAAAACACAAATATGCTCGTGTTAATATAATACAAAAAAAAAACAATAGCCTAGAAAGCCGCAATGAAGGTACTCAATGACTTGAAAGAAGCTAGAGCAACAAGAGAATAAACCATTAATGGCACGACAAGAAAGATCATAGACAAACACCACCGTCCCATTGGGCTTTAGGTAGGCGTCATCATAGGGTCCACAGCCCGTCCGGTCATCGTACAATTAAAGAGGAATGCGTATTGGCGAACTGTAAAAGGGTCCACCACCAAGCATGCAGTACTTTGCAAAATGATATTGTCATAATTTCTTTTGATAAACTTTTTAACAAGTCTAACAAAGATAGTATGAAAGTGATCATGACCAAGAATCTTACGAAGTGTATAAATCACATCACTGTAGAACTCAGGTTGTGATAGTCCTTTTCGCAGAAGAGTCCTTAAATTACTTTTATATTTGGAAAGAAGATCAGGGTTACGATCATACAATTTTGCAAAGGTTTTACGAAGTTTATGGTAACGGTAACCCGGATAGAGTAGCTTTTTAGTTATACAAAGATTACGAATATTAAAATCCTCAACTCGAGTACAAGCTCTTGAAAAACGAATAAGTTGAGACACACACACCCCATAAGAAGTTGTTCGGGGAACATCCCCATCCAAGTGGGGATAATTAGCAATGTCAAAATTAAAATCATCTCCCTTGTCATAGATTTTGCTAATTATTTCACCATTTTCAATCGAGAGATCTAAATCAAGAAAAGAAGCGTTATTATCAGATATATTAGCTTTGTTAAGCGGAAGTTCTTTAGGAAAAATATTATTAACCATAGTTGGAAAGAAAGGGTTGTCAATGTTGAATATGTCATCCAGATACCGAGAGGTGTCATTAAAGCTTAAATAACATCTGCCCTGTTATCTGGAGAATCATTCAACATGAAATATCTTTCATGGCAAATATAAACAAATCTGCGACAAGGGATACCAACAATTTGTCTATAAACGGTGTTCCATACCTGACGAAAATATTATTTAATAGGAAGATGAGTGCTTCACAAACGTCATAGCAAGTCCACATTGTATAATTTTCTAAAATGCCGTTAGTAACAAACGCTTTAATATTATAACAGACCAAAAATGTAGTACTTTCTCTAGCGAATGTTTTTTGAATAAGAAAAAATAGCTTGTCTTTGATAAGATGATGTGTTAAATGTGTATATAGTGTAAAGAAATCATAAGTGCTTATAGGAGAAACATGACGTTTATTGAAAGTTTTATCAAGAACGTCTTCTGAATTTTTTATAGACCAAAACAAATTTATCCCAGAGTTTTCATAAGTTATATCACCATATCGTTTAACGTGATCTTTAACTACAGCAAGACAATAAGTTAAAAGTGTGGAGATGTTTGTTACAGTGCAGGCCCTAGAATTCGAAATTAAGCGGGCCTTATATGGATTTTCATGTAATTTAGAAATCCAGTACATAGTATGCAGTTTGTTATGCTTTTCGACTACCCCAGCCTTGAAAGTATTGCACCGAATGACGTGTGTGGAAACAACATCTTCCTCAGTAGAATTTCCTGGAGTATACGAATTGTTGCTGCCGAGTTCCAGAGATAAAACATTGACGTAATGTAGGCGTCAAACAATAATTACATTATTAGCTGCTTTATCGGCAGGAACTAAAACAAATTCATTATGAAATTCCTGAATTCCCGATTTTAAATTACGAAAGGAAAACCGAGGTCTCGGAGGAAGTAAATAGGGGTTAGCGCTATAAATAAAAGTTAATACGTGTATCTATAACTTTAAGAATTGTCTTTATCCAAGTAGAAAGCGAGTTTGGGTCCGCATGTTCTCTACTACACCATTTTATACTAAAATCTTCAATGGACTGGGCAATCTGGGCACGACAGGCATTAAAATCAATAACTGAAGGTAATCTATAATTAGGACCTTTCGAAAACAAATGCCGAATACGTTTATCAACAATATCAAAATTACAAGTGATGACATGACCTGCTGGAGCATAGCAAAATGTTGATGTGTTACATTCACATTCCTTAGGAGTGTTATTTACTCTATTAAGGTCAGAAACAATTGTGTTGCAGTTGAAAATAATATTTGTAATAGGCTTTTTGTACTTATAACAAACTACAGGACTTTCGGAATTTTTTAAATATTTTAGGATAGAATCAACTACATGAGCATCTCGAAAAATACTAGGCATGTCAATAAAATCAATACCTTTGTTAATATATAGTAGTTTTAGGAAATGCGTGAAGTGATCAGACTCCTTGTCAATATGGGGTCGGAGTACATGTTGTTTGTAGCTTTGAACTATGGAAGCTGTGTTATACAAGGGATCTGTACGAATGAAAATTGTGTCTGCTTCCTCGTCGATCAACTTCAGTGAAGAAATGGCCAAAGAGGTAAGCCGTGAAAGCATAGAGTGCTTTCCAGAGTATGTAAGAATTCTAAAAAATCTAAGAATTCTAAAAATGCCCAACGATTCCAAAATTACCTAAGGGTTTGATCGATACAAAATGTGCACCAAGTGTCTACACAATTTGAAAATGTTTTTCGCAATGTGCGAATTTGTGTTGGGATTTGAAAAGAAAGATAGTGTTATTTACCTATTTATTTTAAACTTTACAGCGCTTATTTGTTTTATCTGTGACAGATAGACACAATATATATATCATGTATATATATGAATGAAAAAAATACATACATCTGCAAAATACCTTTCAAAGAGCACTGTTTCCCCGTGGGATACGAATTCGTTAGAATAAATTAATTTATAGACATTTCTACAGCCCTATAGTTTGAACAAAAACAATCGCTTTCAGCTTACGCCTTCATCAGGGAAACAAATAAACAATAAAATACAAGTTGATTTTTTTTTAAAAAAAAAACGTATTCTTTGGCAGTGTTGCAGGGACTGACCACTTTAAATATACATTCAAGAGCCAAATTTGATACTAATAATACATAATTTCTAGTTGGATGAGGGTAAAACTGTACGCTGACATGCATGAATAGTTCTGAAGAGAGAGTGAAGATGTGAAAAACGTACCTCAACACCTAAAACATAAACTCGATACTGCATAATACACTATAAAGCAATTTCAAATGGAGAAAAGCTGATAAACCAGTTTGCTTCAGAGGTTCCCCCTACCCCATCCGCCCCCACCCACACACACAAATACTCAACCAAAATCTTGAATCTGCACCTGATGCATACTCTCCTCTCAAAAGTAATTAGAGATTTTCTGGATAAATTATTCTGGCAAGACCCTTAAAAAACAGCAGCCAAGTCTGGGTGCTTGCATCGAAGACTGTATTAAGAAAGCAATAGTCTGACATGTCGATGCATATGTACATATATACTAAAAGAAATATAAATAAAATGCATTTTTTAATTTGAATTTTCACACTGCAACATTTCCTCGTCCTTATTATGTAGTCCGCTGTCCTAATCGTTATCGTAGTTAATTGTAAGGGTCTACAAAGGGTTATTATATCATGTCTTTATCCACCGCTAAAGTTCCCCGGCCATGTTTTGTTACATTTATTTAAATCGAAATCAGCGATATATATTTACAATTCACACATCGCAATATCTGTGAAAAGCGAGATTAGGATTTTATTTGATGAGGTAGGCAAATTTGAACAGGTAAATTAATCCACTGGTAAATGTATTTATGAATTATTTTGCAATAGTTGTACAGCTATACATTTCAGATTTACCTCTTTTCCCATGCAGTCACGCGGTGGTAAAATTAGTATCTGCGCCATGCAAATAATTCTTATATTTACATACAACTTAGGAGCGGTTTTAAATATATGTTTATCTCCGGGACTATCAAGAAATGTTCATATGATTTTAAGAGTTAAATTTATTAATTGATAATGTCCAATTCGCTGACGTATATAAACTGAGGCAAGAGTAAAGTTTCCTCTTTGAAAAGCATTGGTATATTGAACAGTATCTGTGGTATAGCAGTATTTGGTACTTCAAACTTTAAAACGTAGTAAAACGACTCCCCGCGCTTGCAATCAGTACTGTTATTCATTCGATCTTTGGAGATCGCTGAGCCCGATACTTATATTTAGTTATCGATGGTACATTTTCAATTTCTTTTGTTTTCTTACTTAATTTTTGATTTGGTGGTTCCACTACTCCGGCCGATAAAAGGCTCTGGGTATTGTTTAACCACTCATAGGATATGTTGTCTGATTTTTGATACGCAGGCTTTATAACCGCTGCTCCCAACTAAATTTCATTATGTTTATTTCGCTTTTAGGGGCGTTTAATTGTATTAGATACTAGGACCATACGCCGTACGACATGGGGAAGCAATAAACTCCATGTCCACCGCCATTTGCATGCCATCTTCGGGATGGTTAACATTTTGTACCATTGATTTTATTAATATTGAGTTCTGCTCAACCCGGGGCTAGAGCATGAGCGTTGGCTAGCATTTTTCACTACCGCTCATGAACAGTCTCAGTCAAACCGAGACTGCAATATTTCGTATGTGTCGTGCTCGGCCGTTTCCAAAGGTCCATTATCATACTCTTTTGTATTTGATGAAGCACAAACAAGCAAATTAACAGGTAATTTGTACCAAATACAAAATACAAAATACAAAACTGTGGTAATAATTCATTGTTTGTAGAAGGATAACACACCAAAACTCAACTAATGACCTGCGTTTTACGTTTTTATACAATAACTGTATGGGGAGGGCCTCATCAATTGAAACAAAATTGTGTTGTTCTGTCTTCCAGTAAAGCTGATTATATCAGATATCGAAAATTGATAAAGTATTTTGTAAGCGTTATCTCTAATACACTTTGTAGCGTTAGTATGCATTCAAAACATGGCAACTAGCTACTGTCGGAAATATTTTCATGAGATTTCAGCATGTCTTTACACTCATAAATCTGCTCTAAAACGACTGAAGTTGATTGACTAATATGTTCTATATGACACTGCATTTTTTCAAATTAAAACAACACCACATGAAAAACTTTGACTTGAACATTCATATTAAATCTATTTGATATATACATTTAAAAAAGGTGATTTCAATAGATTCGTTTTGTTTTCGTAAATAAAAGATGCAAAACATAACTAAATTCTTCAATAATAATAATAACTAAATTACATTTTCTTTAAATTTAAACTTTAATAATCGGAGTCAAATTCTGTTCTTAAATACATCATAAACATTTTATTCAACAAATTAACATATATGAAATTAAATCTGTAAGTTGTAAAAATGAAGTTGGTTTAGTAATAGCTTGTCAAATAAAGGTTAATTTCAAAGCGAAGTTCTCTGTTTTCTCAAGCAGGACCTCGAGTTCAGTGTAGAATATTTTTTCTACTATCTCATAACTTGTGAACTACTTCTGATTTCATTGGTCTCTCTTAATCATTGTATGACCTCCCTCCCAATTATGGCTGGAATACACGGACGACTATGCCTCTATTTGACGAGTATCGTCTATGGTTTTATTGCGAGGATACTTGTAGATTTTTGTAATCCATTGACGATTATGAGTAGATGCAGGGTGAAACAAAATGAAGTAAAATTAAATGTTAACTTAAATTAACCCGAATGAAGTAAGTTAACAAATGTATCATTCTAGTAGATTAGTTTTTTGTATTTGAAGTTGAATTATGTCTTCAGTGACAGTTTACCTTTTATGTTTTGAGAAATCTTATATCGTCTTAATATAATCATACCGGTACAAGTAAGTCCATCTCCGCTGTATCCACTATTACAAGGACAGGTAAAGGACCCGAGAGTATTTGTACAGGCAGAATTTACGTCACAGTTAGCAGTGCCTCGAGTACACTCATTCTCATCTGAAATCCATAATTATAGGGTGGTGCGCACATTGAAATGATCAGTACATATAAAATAATGTATTTTGATACATGATATCAAGTTTTATTAAAATGGAAGGATCGTTATTCTTTAAAGTAGAAAACGCGAAGTAATAGTTAGAGACTCTATTATTAAGAGTTTTTTTTATTTATGCTCGCCCTATGGCACTAGGCATTTTAGAGAAGTCATAGCCAACGTCGACTTTATATGCTTGACAAAACGCACGAATACATTCGGTTAATCGCGAGTTAGCTCTTTAATTTGCCTAATCTACCCAGGCCGATATCTGCAGGTAAGACATATGGATGATACTGTATTGACAGGCCGAGACTAGAGACCCCACAACACTTCATTAGAGAAGAATACTTTGTTGTTGTATCTGTCTCTTGATGTTCAACTCTTTATTTCCCCGCACTCACACCTAATGTATGGATGCGGATAACCATGTTATGGTTCCCGGTACTCACACCTACGGATAACCATGTTATGGTTCCCCGTACTCACACCTAATGTATGGATGTGGATAACCATGTTATTGTTCCCCGCACTCACACCTAATGTATGGATGCGGATAACCATGTTATGGTTCCCCGCACTCACACTGTTATGGTTCCCCGCACTCACACCTAATGTATGGATGCGGATAACCATGTTATGGTTCCCCGCACTCACACCTTATGTATGGCTGCGGATAACCATGTTATGGTTCCCCGCACTCACACCTAATGTATGGATGCGGATAACCACGTTATGGTTCCCGCACTCACACCATGTTATGGTTGTATTTTGTTGTGATATATACCATCTATTGCTGAAAAATAATTGATTTAACCAACTTGGAATGCGTTATATTAGACGGTATTGGTTTGACAATTTCCTCTACATTTGCTATTGATATATGATATGATGAGCTCAGAGGTTATTAATTGAATTAGCTCATAAATTGTCAATGTATATGACGCAGTTTTGAATTGTATACACAAGAGCATATCACGTTTTGAAGGCGACATTTTAAAATGTAAACTTCCTTTAAACAATATTTATTTCTTAATGTTCACATATATATTTTATTCAAATTACAATTTTAAGGATCCGAAAACAAGCTTATCAAAGCTTATATAAATTCATCTAAAGTTCCATTTTGATTTGCTACATGTAAGTAACATGAATAGTTTAATCATGAAAAGTTAGAAAATAAAGCAGGATACCAAAGTCAGGAATAAGGAATCAGAATGGTAGCTGAGCACAACAATGGAAACATTTAGAAGCTATATTTTAGGCTGTTATTTTAAGTAAGTTGTAAAACGAGGAGAAATAAATTGTTAGACTAAGAGAATAGGATCAACTTTATTGATAAAGTAGGGCTTTGAGATGTCTTATTTTGCCTTCTATTCCTTTTCATATATAGTTGGTCTTTGTTTCTGTGTGTGTTTGTGGTTGACTTTCGTCCTTAAATGCTACTTTGCCTGTTCGATCGTTATATCTATATTGTAGCA
Source organism: Cyrtodaria siliqua (assembly GCA_037043455.1). Lineage (NCBI taxonomy): Eukaryota > Metazoa > Mollusca > Bivalvia > Adapedonta > Hiatellidae > Cyrtodaria > Cyrtodaria siliqua. The sequence continues at coordinate 92,422 of JAWPHD010003035.1, read as the reverse complement.
GTGAGCTAAAGGCTCAATAATATAGTGCTGCCACACTGACATGAAACGGTTACATTACATTACACTCATACCAGTTTGACCAGTCTTAGCTCTATATTCTATTTGTCAAATAAGAAACCATTTATTTTCTATATAGAGTCTTTGATAGGAGAAAGTTATGATCGAAATTGTTTTTAAAGTAATGGATGGCACATTATAACAGTATTAAGATATGCTTCATGTTTCAAAAATCTAAAGACAACATCAAATGATACCATAATGTGTTATTCTTATTATACGTGTGCAACTAACTACGATAACGACTAGGACATCAGACTAAATACTAAGCACGAGAAAATGCTGGGGGCTGATGTCAACGTTGCATAACAAACTGAGTTTTAGTAGGCTCACAGGGGTTTGTGTAGAAAATGCCAATACAAATTCAAATTAAAAAAATACATGTTATTTATATTTCTGTCAATATATATGTATATATAAATTGGTGAGGAAACAGGGTGTTGATACAAAACCTTGTTATGTGGTGCAACATTTAAACCTCGTTATGTGACATATATACTATATATGTATATACATGTAACACCATATCTCCATCACCCAAGTATAATGCCTCATATCCGCAAACCGAGTGTAACCAAAAGCGGTCATTAATATGACAAGTTTAACTTGATTTGGTATCTCTATTTTAAAATGATTGATGACATATTGATGTCTATATAACATGGTAACACGCTTAGATGTAAGATATACAAGCCATATTCTGCTGAGTCTTTCAAACAAATGCTTTTCCACGAGGATCTTTGACGCCAAAATGTTGCATGTCTCTTTTTAAAATTCAAAACATCTACGCCGTAGCTGATGTTTTCCATTTTGATAATATGATTGGGAACAATTTGCTAAAAGTAGAATTTTCCTTGGTCATCATGGTCATAGTATTTTTTTATTCGGGTCAAATACGTAGATTATTTATTTTCAGTTTAAATTTAGTGAATAAGCTGAGTTATACTTTCAATAACATCTACTGAAGATAACAACCGCCGCTAAAGGTAGCAATTCCAACGCTAAAGGTAACAATTACCTCTTCCGCTAATGATAACAATACTAACGCTAAAGGTAACAACTTTTTCGTGTTAACGCTAAAGATAACAACTGTCTACGCTAAAGGTAATAACGTTTTTCAAAATCTACATTTTCAATGACAATTTAGTTAAACAGGTTTTTGTTAGTTCCTGAGGCCAACAAATGCCACCCATATCGGCGTTGTTAGAGAGTGCTCTGGTCTCCTACTCGGATAGTTGGGTTTTCTGCAGGTTAGAATCCGATTGGAAGCCCATCTTGTCAATTGAAAAAAATGTCGATTCATATGGATGACGAGAGGTATACAGTACTGATTCTACCCTTGAAAAATAGGTTGGTCTGCCTCAACCGACCGTCATATATGGCCTATCTGCTAAAATGACATAACATACCATTCAAACCATCTGCGCCATTCAGAGCGATATTTGTATAAGCTGTTTAGCTTGTTTAACGATGTAATAAAACACCGGGTCACACCAAATATATAGCTAGTAGCTCGATTGCTTGACGCTGATGCTATAAAGGTTATGTTATGACTGGTCGGTCTGATGTCAGTTTAAAATGTTACTGGATGTTTCATGGCAGGTGTCTACGGCGTACAGTTCCACTTTCCTATGCATGTACTAGATATGCACACTGCATTTACTTAGCGTATTTAAGCATATTTGGTTCATTTTTGCGGCGGGGAGCAAACTACCCGCTGCAATGTTAATAGAATGGTATACCAAAAATGGAGGGCTGGCCAGATTTCTGAGCTAAAATTAGCTCTGAGAGCTAAAAATAGCACTTAAGTGGCAGCCGAACAGCATTCAAATTATATGCCTCCGCGTTGATAAATAGTGCCTCCGGGTTTGCATGAACTGAATATAATAACAATAACTGACTGAAACTAAGACGAGCTATGTATGTAATAGGAAAACAATAATATTCTAAATAACAATTTCTCCAACTGTGTTTACAGAATTTGCATTGTTTAACCTAATAAAATAGTTGATTATATTGGGGATAAAAATTCTGATTACGGAATGGTTTTATTTGATTTTGCTTCTGATTGAAAATGAAAACAACGTAAGTATTGCTTTATTATGTATAATTGTATATAGGAACAAGTTTTTTTAGTGATTCACGATGTCAGTGAATTATTATTAATGATTATACGAAATGAAGAAACATGTTTAGCCACCACTGGAAGAATTGAAGATGCAGGCACAGAATATTGTATCTTCTTTGAAATCAGACTGGTTTATTGAGACATTCAGTAAGTGGGTGAAAAGGCATAGGAAATGTGTCGAGATTTGAGGGGATTACATTGAAAATGTGTCAATGTAATTAACGTTCAATGACGCATAACTACACGCATAACATCTAGTTGACATAAAGGTGACGTCTTTACATTGCCGACCGTGCTCCGGGTGTGTGTTACCGATGATGTTCAAATGTATGGCAAATGTTAACAGTTTTATGTATTTTTTTTAATTTTCACACATTCATAGGGCGGAAAATTAAATTCTGTATTGATGTAGATTTAGTTTAATGATGTCCCTTAATAACCATTTTATAGCAAATGTTCACAAACTTCCTGAACACCCTTCGTACATAAATACATACTAAAGTATTTACACAGCTGTTCATTTGACGAACTAACATTAGTAAATCTCAAATCGCGGAGCTTATCTTAATCGGAAGTCTTTATCATACAAATACTTGCCCAATATCATGCACATACATTATTAATAATTATGCATAATTCTGTTCATTTTACGAACTAACATCAATACAATTACCATCACAGAAGGAGATCAACTGACTCAGTATTTATGGTCGTTAACAGCTGGTCCGTAACATGAGGACCTGTGTCTGTATCAATTTCATAGCCACACTCTGTTGGGTCTGGCATATTTAACATGTCCCTTCCAAATCAGTAACTGATTTGCACATGTGATAGATGAAGTAAAAATCTGTCATCTGTTTGGGAGAAGGTGTGTAGGGAAACTAACTTCCTTGGTTTTAAACTCTTGCTTTCAAGTACCCTTTTTATTCTCAACGTATTCAAACACATACATTTATCCGACTGATAGTTCTTGAGCCTCACCAGCACCGTTCGTCATTACATTATATGCCATTTGATTGCCAGTTTCAAAGGAAGAGCAACACTTATCGCACACTGTGAGTGTGTAAACCATCGTCAAGATCCGATCACATTAACGTTGATCAACACTATCGTGTACATGAATTATTATGGTCAAATATAAATGCTTCTAGTCTCAAAAAATAGATATTCCACACCCAAACATACACTGTACAATTTGAATAAGTATTGCCATTCCGTAGAAAATGATGCTATCCACTTCATCTATACTCCTTAAAGGGGCAACATTCTCTACCCTGGTAGGGAGAGATTGGAGGTGTCATCAATTACACCAGCTATACAGTCCTCTCAGTTATAGTGAATGACTCTAAAAATAGCACATGTAAACTCTCACTGGATGCAGAGTTTGCAAACGACAGGAAAATGAACTTAAAAGTCAACTAGAAGTAAAGTTTTCAATCTAATGACTCCAAACTACTAGTATATAACTTCTCTTTATTTTATTGGAACTGTGACAGTTGGTTTAGTATTATTCTTGTTTTACCTTGTATGTATTTACCCTTTTATTTTCATCTAATATCCACTGCACTGTGCATAATATAAAAAAGAAATTGCTATGTACTTTTGCCCAAAATAACTAAACAGAACGTCACACTGTCTGCAAATATTTTATGACATAAGTTACCAGTAAATGAAAATTATTTTCCTAGTTGGTCTGGAGAAACAGAATTATTATACTGCAGTATACAAGATATATGTATAATTTGGAGATGGTATATTTGGATGACATTGTGTTGGAAACAAAACATTAAAGAACAAAACATAACAGTACTAGTTATTGTTAGGAATGGCTAGACGTGATGGACATACTACGATAAGGAATATTCAATTTCCATGGGTGGGATATACATGTAGAAGTGCATGGTGATATTTCTGATTCCGATGTGAATATGGTAGGGATGATTTGTTATCTGGAACACATGAATAGTCACAAATACAAACATCCCATCTCAGAGTACTGCTACAGAGGTTTACACACAATTATAATTACTGCTTATCTCTAAGCCATACCATCGTATCGTCAGTAGACTGGCGTCTGCTGTAAACACTACCACGTGTATTTGTATACACTTCTCACTTCATAACCCCACAGGCTCCTCATCTATGTTTTCAATTTTTTGTCAGTTGGGTTTAACAAATAAATGAAACTAGGAATATGAAAATACTTTTACCAATACACTTGTTTCATATTAGCTTACTTCTGCGCCAGATATGTTTTTTTATGAAGTGGCATTTTCAATATTTTGAAAAAGGTCTCCCAGACTTAACCATGTATACATTTAAATGAAAAGCCTCCCCAAGCTCCATCTAGTGTCTTTTATACGGCAGTTGCACTTTTAAATTCAATGATGACTAACAGTAGAAAGTCGCGTGCCCAATATAATCGGGAATTCATAGGTTATTACTTGTGGGATTGTAGAGGGTAGGGCGTAGGATCCGCCCCACCAGAGAATCGGTTTAAACCTCCAGTGGCCTACTTTGCCACTGACCGTTCCAAGGCGGTAACCTTATTGTCAACTCTTTTATGTTTGTGATGTCGTTTGCATTTATTATTACTTTTGCTTCTTGTTTGTCTGTTTGCGTGTTGTTTCTGTGTTTTGTGATTAACTGTCCTCCTGCAATGCTACTTTCCCTGTCCGATCTTTTTTTATATTTGTTTTGTACATGATAATAAACGTATATCGCCTATGTCTTACCCTAAAATTGCCGCCATAGCTGGGATAGTGAAGACGCTGCTTCTACAACTGTCTCGCCTCTCACTCCTGCATGTTCGAATCCCTATGGGAGCTCGAATTGTCAAGTGAGAAACATTCTTAAAGGGATTACAATAATACACTGGAAAACGTCAGTTAACACCACTGGGGAGAATAAATGTTATTAAAACATTGTTAATACCAGCATTTAACCACCTTTTCACATCCCTTCCTAACCCAGATATTAATACTGTAAAAGAGATAAACAATTTACTATATGATTTCCTGTGACAAGGACATGCACAAATTAAAAGTACAGTTATTGTCAAACAGTACTCAGATGGAGGATTAAATATGGTAAACCTTCAATACTTTATAACAGGACTTAAAATAGCATGGATTAGAAGAATGATAATAAGTGGTGGTACTTGGCAAAACCTATGTGACTTCTATTTTGATAAAATTAAACTGTATTCATGGGGTAAACATCATCCCGAAAAAATAGCATCATCAATTAAAAATAACTTTTGGAAAGATGTTTTAAAATCATATGTTGAAATGATAAATAAATGTAACATACACTCATTTGAAGATTTTCTTAAAATGCCGCTTTTCTACAACCCCAAAAAACCAACCAGCCAGAAAAAAATGGAAGGACATTTATAATATGAATGAAAATGAATGGAGAATTGTCTACAGTTTACCATTTGAAACAACAAAATACACATATCTACAATGGCTTCAAACAAGAATACTGTATAGAATCTTGGCAACAAATTCTTACCTAACAAAAATAAAGATAAAAAACAATGCTATATGCACCTTCTGTAACAGACAAACTGAAACCATTGTACATATTTTCTGGGAATGTCAAAAAACACAAAATATAATCTTTTAAATAAACAAAATACTAAGAATAAAACATGTACGTATAGACTTGAATGAAACAACTTTGATTGTTGGTGTCAAAAACGTTCAGTCATATGAAAAAAACATCTCAATACTGGAATTAAAGCGATATATATACAAAAGCAGATGTCTAGAAACAAAATTATCATTTGATAACTTACAGAAAAGCTTAACATTTATGTACGAAATTAATTAAAAAAATAGCTCTTAAGAACAATGAACTGAACATGTTTGAGGAATACTGCTCAATGGTGAAACTTTTTTGTATTATTTAAATCACAGAGGATAATGCAAATTATGGAGATTTTTATTTGAGAACTGTCCATACTTCAAAACAGTGTTAACCTCATATATTTACCTGGTCAAACTTTACACATGCGTGCTCCCCCCACGACATGCTTTTATTTTTTCTCTCATGATATGGTAAACTATCTCATGATATGGGAAACTGACACATTTTTTTTCTATATTAGAGAGAGATAACACACCAACAAAAAATAAATAAAGAAAAAAAAAAAAAAAAAAAACATTCTTAAAGGGGTTCATGTGGCCTAGAAAAAATATTGATATTTTCTATTTTAGATGGTCTTAATAAAAGGAATGAAACTAAAATTGTCCTTTATTTACAAGCATTTTCATTGCGAGACAACAATGTATGCCATCCTAGGTTACGCACTAGAATACATTTAAAGGGACAAACGGCAATTTTGCTTGTTTTTTTTTTTGTTTTTTTTAATCGCATTCGGTTTTGTTTATTGACACGTTTGAGTTGTGCAAATAAATTGCTTTGAATATTCCTAACTGTTGATTATATTGCAACAATAAATGTATTTAAACCTATAGTAGTACTGAAAACTGAAATTGTAATACCTTTTATTTCAATATCTGACTTTAAATACAAAACCCTGTGGGGTTTTGAAAAAAATGAAAGATAGTGCAGCGCGTGCACTTATCTCATTGACTGCACATCAGAACAATTTAATTTATCAGTTAACCCTAACATCGAAATGGATGAGGTCACCACTATTGAACGTTAGTTTTTTCTGTTACAATTTTAACATCCAAATGAATTAGGCCACGACTATTGAACGTTAGGTTTTTTCAGTGTTGTACATGAGTGCTCGTTTATTAAATCATTGTTTCGCATTTGTTTCGGCGTTAATGCGGTGTTTAACGTCGGTAGTAAATGGCGTAATCCATGAATCATGCTTTATGGTAAATTTGCCATTCACTACCATTGTTTAAAACCGCATACTCGAGTGGATTGTTATAGTTTCTACGGGCAAAACCGAATAAACAGCGAACAAATGCGAATTATTGTTTGTATTTACATTTGTCTCCCGTCGCTATAATAGTATCAACAACTCTTCTAATGATAACAAACAATAAAAGAGAAACCACTTCTGTCAGCGTCTTTCCATGCAATGTCCAGTTTATGTTAAGACACACCGGATGCAAGCGCAGTGCGTGCATACAGTGAGTACAGTTCGTTCACATCCTTGAAGTGAAAAAGATACTATCTTTTCCTGCGCAGCCGAGCGTACTTGATAAATGAAGTATATTCGAGATTAAATGCTATATTGTTTCAAAGGAAAGTATTGAGTGAATACAACACTTATTAAATTAATTAAACCATTTTGCAAGATGGTATGAAGCAAATATCAACTTTAATAGGTGAGGCTTAGAAAAGAAGCATGGCGAATAACTGGTCGTTTACAAAAAATGATATAGTGGTCTCATTATATCATGTATGCCAACTAGTTTAATAAAACTAAAATAATGACGGTCGGCTGTTTGGTTGAAGGGTGGTGTAGGTTATTTGCACTATATTTTAGGCTATATATGACGGTCTATTTGTTGTAATAGTGGCAGACCACCCACAAAGTTCATGTAGCGTAAATAATAAATTTCATTTGTTTATATATAGGGATTCGAAAACGCTTGGTCGAACATTCAATGAGTATTGCCTTTTCAGAAAACCCCTCTGTTAATAGTTATTTGCAGCCAATGTTCAGTGTTATTAATTGACAAATTGATGTTTATGTATTTACAGTTTAAGCACTCACACACACATTCAGTAGTATCTGATGTGAAATTAATGTGGACATATTTCCTTTATGAATCGGTTTGTTTTCCTTTAGGAATTAGTTTTTCTATCGATACTAGAATACATGTCTTAGGGAAAGTATAATTTGCATAAGACACATTTAATTTCCCAAAGGTGTACCGCAAGCGTCGTTGTCCTATGTAAACGCACACATGATGTATTTATTTTGTATTATTTCCATTCATTGGAATGATTTATTTACCAGCAGGTAATAAACACTCCTATTTCTAAAAAATGTCCTGCCGGAATACTTTTCCTATGTTAAAACACCAACACATGGTTAACACAAATATATTTCTACACTACAATTAAATATCCCGTAAATAAATAACACAAACTGTGTTAATGAGTCATTAAACATCATTTAAGGTTCTGTTATCACAAATGATGACAGTGAATAACTAATGTATATTATAACAAATGGTATTGTTTGTATTCAATAAATATAAGTATCGTGTTAAGATGTATTGTATCACGTAAATTAAATAAAAATGGAAACTAATATGACCTTCTGAGAAAATGAATAAAGCAAAGCCTAGTTGCATGTAGCGAGTATAATGACGATACTTTTGTTTTTACATTTATCACATAACTTCAGTGAGGGAGTCTAATAAAGCGATGATATATTTATCATATTACACTAGTGAAATAAATATGCAAACGAAGACCGACTCATCGTTCGGTATTTTTCGTTCAGCTCGGTGTACAGCGGAACTGCCTCGTCAATTTCCGTAACCGTTGTAAAAATGAGATATAGGGTCCTATAGAAACCGCAGCGTCCGAACGCAAACTTGATAATACAATGAAAGAGACAAAAGACAACACAAAGGGTGGTGAAGACAGGGTTACTGACTTGGAACGGTCAGTAGGCAATAAGGCCTACTGGTTAGCTTGAATCGATTTTATATGCGCACAATCCTCGCTATTATCCTGTCTTCGGCGGCCAAATAGACAAGACAGTGTAAACAAAACTACATCCCATCAAAAGTAAATCACTAACAATAAAGTCCACATCCAGATAAACTAACTAAAGAAACACATACAAAATAATAAACATCTCAGGATGCATCCAGAATCGTACTGAACAACCATATTAGTTGCAGCTAAAGAGAAAACCAATCTAGGGTACGACCAGAAACCCGAGGGACGAAAGCTCATGCACCCACCTCCCTTAGTTGGGGTTTCAGTAGGTACAATCATAGAGTCCCAAGAGGTAGTCCAGTCGAGATTACTAAATTCACCGAGATAGTCTCGTTGTTCGGTGTCGAGAATACCGAATCAACATACGACGTCATCATACAAACATACGACGTCATTTTATGATGACGTTATATATAAGACAGCAACAATAATACATGTTACTTATGTGTTTTTATTTGAGTCATGTGATAAATATAATCTAACATTCGTGCGTGTTAATATTGAATTTATTGAAGTCGGCACAGCATAGCATCGTATAATTGTATCCAACGCGATTAATAAATTCAATATTAAATAAGCACTCATGTAAGATCCTTTATATGTACGTTGCCCTCTGATCATAAACGTAAACTAGAACAGAAAATGTAGCATTCAACGACCACCATCATCCAACAAAAGCAGATGTAAAACGAGGACAGGACATGCAGCATTCAACGACCACCGTAATCCAACAAAAGCAGATGTAAAACGAGGACAGGACATGCAGCATTCAACGACAACCGTCATCCAACAAAGTAGATATAAAACTAGATAGAAGATGTAGCATTTCACGACCACCGTCATCCAACAAAAGTAGATATAAAGCAATAACATAACGTGTATCATTCAACGACAACTGTCATCCAACAAAAGTATATTTGAACTAGAACAGGAAATATAGCATTCAAAGAACACCGTGATCCAACAAAAGTAGATGAAAAACTAGAACAGGAAATCTAGCAATCAACTACCACCGTCATCCAAGAAAGTAGATATAAAACTGGAGCAGGAAATGTAGCATTCAACACCACCGTCATCCAACATAAGTAGATATAAAACAATAACACAACGTGTATCATTCTGCGACAACAGTCATCCAACAAAAGTAGATTTAAACTAGAACAGTAAATATAGCATTCAAAGAACACCGTGATCCAACAAAAGTAGATGTAAAACTAGAACAGCAAATGTAGCATTCATCCAGCAAAGCAGATGTAAAACGAGAACAGGAAATGCAGCTCTCAACAAACACCGTCATCCAACAAAAGTAGATGTAAAACTAGAACAGCAAATGTAGTATTCACTGACCACCGTCATCCAACAAAGTAGATATAAAACTAGATAGAAGATGTAGCATTTCACGACCACCGTCATCCAACAAAAGTAGATATAAAGCAATAACATAACGTGTATCATTCAACGACAACTGTCATCCAACAAAAGTATATTTGAACTAGAACAGGAAATATAGCATTCAAAGAACACCGTGATCCAACAAAAGTAGATGAAAAACTAGAACAGGAAATCTAGCAATCAACGACTACCGTCATCCAAGAAAGTAGATATAAAACTAGAGCAGGAAATGTAGCATTCAACACCACCGTCATCCAACAAAAGTAGATATAAAACAATAACACAACGTGTATCATTCTGCGACAACAGTCATCCAACAAAAGTAGATTTAAACTAGAACAGTAAATATAGCATTCAAAGAACACCGTGATCCAACAAAAGTAGATGAAAAACTAGAACAGGAAATGTTGCATTCAACGACTACCGTCATCCAAGAAAGTAGATATAAATCTGGAACAGGAAATAAGCATTCAACGACCAGCGTCATCCAACAAATGTAGATGTAAAACTAGCACAGGAAATGTAGCATTCAACGACCACCTTCATCCAAGAACAGTAGATGTAAAATAGGAACAGGAAATGAAGCATTCAACGACCACCGCCATCCAATAGAAGTAGATATAAAACTAGAACAAGAAAATGTAGCATTCAACGACCATCGTCATCCAACAAAAGTAGATATAAAACTAGAACAGAAAATGTAGTATTCAACGACTACCGTCATCAAACAAAAGTAGATGTAAAACTAGAACAGAAAATGTAGCATTCAACGACCACCGTCATCCAACAAATGTAGATATATAACTAGAACAAAAAATGTAGCATTTAACGACCACCGTCATCCAACAAATGTAGATATATAACTAGAACAGAAAATGTAGCATTTAACGACCACCGTCATCCAACAAATGTAGATATATAACTAGAACAGAAAATGTAGCATTTAACGACCACCGTCATCTAACAAAGGATATATAAGACTAGAACAGAAAATGTTGCTTTCAATGGCCACCGTCATCCAACAAAAGTAGATATATAACTAGAACAGAAAATGTAGCATTCAACGACCACCGTCATCCAACAAATGTAGATATATAACTAGAACAGAAAATGTAGCATTTAACGACCACCGTCATCCAACAAAAGTATATGTAAAACTAGAACAGGATATGTAGCATTCAACAACCACCTTCATTCAAAAAAGTAGATTTAAACTAGAACAAGACATTTAGCATTCAACGAACACCGTCATCCAACACAAGTAGATATAAAACTGGAACAGAAAATGTAGCATTCAACGAACACCGTCATCCAACACAAGTAGATATAAAACTGGAACAGAAAATGTAGCATTCAACAGCCACCATCATCCAACAAAAGTAGATATAATACTAGAACAGAAAATGTAGCATTCAACGACCACCGTCAACCAACAAAAGTAGATGAAAAACTAGAACAGAAAATGTAGCATTCAACGACCACCGTCATCCAACAAAAGTAGATATATAACTAGAACAGAAAATGTAGCATTCAACGACCACCGTCAACCAACAAAAGTAGATGAAAAACTAGAACAGAAAATGTAGCATACAACGACCACCGTCAACCAACAAAAGTAGATGAAAAACTAGAACAGAAAATGTAGCATTCAACGACCACCATCATCCAACAAAAGTAGATATAAAAGTCGAACAGGAAATGTAGCATTCAACGACCACCGTCATCTAACAAAGGATATATAAGACTAGAACAGAAAATGTTGCTTTCAATGACCACGGTAATCCAACAGAAGGAGATATAAAACTAGAACAGAAAAAAAAAACGGTCAATCAACAGAAGTATATATATATAAGTCGAACAGAAAATGCAGCATCCAAGTACCACAGTCAACGAAAAACACACACAGAAACAATAATTACAAAAATGAATAAAATGCAAGATATGACATCGTTTTATTCCGCATTTAATTTAATCAGTTAATAGAAAATAAAAGTTGGCATATCTTCAAATAAGCTTTGTCATTGAGAGTTCTAATCAACTTAGAAAAGTGAAACAATTATTCAAATTGAAAGCTGCTCTGAAACGGACATGGAAGCCGCAATTTTGAGAAATGTACTGTGACATCATAGTTCTAAATTACCAAAATTACCAAAATATAGTATATTTATGGACATAATAATTTACTGATTTATATAGCATCATATATAAAATCAAAGTAGCTATATCTAAAATGGTATACATCGTGTATGTATACATTATATTATCAGATTTTGCATGCTTGTGCAGTGATGTTCTTTGCTATATTTAAAAATATGTTATATGTGGTAATTTAGAACTATGACATCATAGTTGTCAAGGGGGTGGTTTTCAAATCCGTTTTAGATAAAACTCCAAATATAAAATATGTGGACCCGATGGTGACGTCTACCTAAAGCCCAACAGGACGGTGACGTTTGATGTTTGTCTGCAATTTTGTCTTGTAGTGCCCTCAATGGTGTATTCTCTTGTTGCTCTGACTACTGACCTTCTTTATGGTTTTCTACGTAATTGTGTTTTGTTGTATCTATATAAACACGAGCGTCTGTGTGTTTTTACTTATATTGCCTATAATGCTGCATTGTTGATTAGAGAATAGTTCATGGCGGGAATTTATTGATTTACACTCATTTTTTTAGGGTAAGTGTGAGGTTTGGTGCACCCTAGAACCTGGTATAATCCCCAGCGCTCTTTTTGGCCACTCACCGTTCCAAGGTGTAGCCCTATTGTCAACTATTTTTATGTTCGTGACGTCATATGCCTTTATTTCTTATTAACATTGCAGTTCAAGTTTGTCGTTTTTCGTGTTGTTGGGCTTACTGTGTTCTGTGAAAGCTGCAATTCCTGTTCGACGTATACTTATTTTCAAATAGTCATATTTTCTTCGTTTAGTATTCGATTGTGTTAAATCGTATCCAATATAACAGTTACCTTGTTTCAGATACATGCCTTATCAAGGCAAATTAATAAAACCTTCAACTTACCCCAGACTGTGATAAACCTTGTATTTTCTTCAAATTGTGCAATTTGTACTCAGGGAAGTTGTATTTGTTTCATCTTAATAGCTTAGTTTATTGCCAAGGTGAATGTCGCTTTTCATTGATCCTCCTTTGAATATGTATTTATTTGATACAGTATGATGTACTATCGGGTCAAAACTATACATGTGTGTAATCCCTCTTATTAAGTATAAGTGCAACTATAAATATTACAGTTTGCATTTATCATTTGAGATTACGAACCGCTTGTTTTAAACCCACATACTTTTTTATTATGGATTGACACAACCAGGGTCTCTGGTGGTATTAATGGAACATGTTAATACAATAATCAGACCAGATATTTTTTTTTTTTTTAGAAATGTAGTTATGCTTTTATCGGATTAGAACGATAAAATAAACACATCTTCTTTGCAAAAATTGCACTCTTTAAAATCAAAAAGCCTTTTAGTTGAAATGTATTTTAGTCTAAAAATTAAATTAAGGAATCCCATAACGAACTTAAATCTGCTAAAAATAATCGTGTACGTGACGCGAAGCTGTTGTCGCCTAATGTACTTATTTCTGTTTCCGCAATACTTCTGCGTCCTGAAATCGTACACAGTCAGTTACGCGTACATTTTGTAATTAAAGTTACAACTGAAATCGTACACTGTTAGTTACGCGTACATTTTGTAATTAAAGTTACAACTGAAATCGAACACTGTCAGTTACGCGTACATTTTGTAATTAAAGATCACAATCTCACTTCGATGGTGATGGGATTTATAAACTTCGTAAGATTCTTGGTCATGATTAATTTCATACTGTCTTTGTTAAACTTGTTAAAAAGTTTATCAAAATGGTTATGACCCTATCATTTTGCAACGTACTGCATGCTTGGTGGTGGACCCTTTTACAGTTCACCACTATGCTTTCCTCTTTAATTGTACGATAACCGGACAGGCTGTGGACCCTATGATGACGCCTACCTAAAGCCCATTGGGACGGTGGCGTTTGATGTTTGACCATGATCTTTCTTGTCGTGCCCTTAATGGTTTATTTTCTTATTGCTCTGGCTTCTGGCAAGTCATTGAGTACCTTCATTGGGGCTTTCTAGGCTTTTTTATTTTTGTATTACATTTACACGAGCATATTTGTGTTTTACTTATATTGCCTATTGATGCTGCCTTGTTGGTTAGAGATTAGATCATAGCGAGGATTTCCTTATTTACACCGTCCTGTTTTAATGAGATGAGGTATGGTAAGTATGAGGTTTGGTGCACCCTAGAACCGGTTTAAATCCCCAGTGGCATACTTTGCCACTGACCGTTCCAAGGCGGTTGCAATATTGTCAACCCTTTTGTGTTTGTGATGTCGTTTGCATTTATTATTGCTTTTGCCTTCCTGTTTGTCTGTTTGCGTGTTTGTTTCTGTGTTTTGTGGTTGACTGTCCTTATTGAATGTACTTTCCCTGTCCGATATTTTTATATTTCTTTCAATTCCAATGTGAGGTAATTAATGTGTTAATCTAAATCGAATTATACGATCGACTTTTTCGTACCGAAGACTTGAACATATGAAACCTCCGATATCTTATTTTATTGAATAAGGTAAGCATCAAGTAAAGTTTCGAAACAATCGGTTGAACAATGTGGGAGACACATAAACTTTTCGGGACTGACGGACACTCGGACGGGCGGATGAACGGACATGAACAACACTATATTATGCGTAAACATTTTTGGTGGGAGCATACACAAACTTATCAAAAGTTATACATTTGTTGTTTTATATATACAGCCATATCTAAAATGCGACGTTGTGCACAAACGGTATATGTCCGGAAATCTCAAACATCGATGGCTAACCATGCCTGTATTAATCAATTGATTCTATTCATTATCTGTCAATACATATTTCGGAGTATCTGAACAGCTCATTAATACTATTTAAATTAATGTCACAGTTGAAAGAGCCATCCAAGTTTCTGTTGAGCCCCACCAATTTTGCTTACATTCTAAGACATGAGTCAGATAAATGCCTTATACAAGCAAATTAATGAAACCTTCAACTTTCCACAGACTGTGATCATTATATTCCAGATGTATTCGACGAAATCCAGGATTTTCATGAGTTTGTTTCAGTTCCTGCTGATAAAGCATCTAAACATATAAGTAGTGTGTGACACCTTCATTACGTCAATGTTTTATCTCAGGAACGAACTCGGGAGTACTAATACGTAAATCTACTGAAGATAATGTTGTTTCGACGCATATCACTTAGTGCAAGATTTTCAAGGCTGGAATTGACGAAAAGGAAAACAGACTTCCAACGATGTACTAGATTCCCAAATTAAACAAACAGCCATTTAACGCCAGTTTTATTTCCTATTCTAGTTTTTGCACCGCAACAGATATCTCCAAACTTTTAACATTTTGTCTTACTGCCGTTAAAGATCACGTTAAACAATATTGGGCTAAAGCTTAAGCAAACTCTGGGATTAACTTATTCTGGTCTATTAAAAACTCAGGCGATGTTCTTGATTAAATTTGCAATAAACGTCAAGCTTCATCGATAAGTACTACTGATGTTTATACATTATATACAACTTTACCACACAACCTTATCAAAGACAAGAGTATTGCTTTCATTCAAAACAAACCTGGCTATGAAAAATACTACATGTTTGGCATGTAACAATATGAAAGCGTTTGCTACTAACAGAATTTTGAACAATTACACTGTGAGGACTTGCCATGAAGTTTGTGAATCAGTTATTGTTCAATTAGATAATGTTATCGTCAGGTATGGAACTACCGTTTATAGTATCCCTATGGATACGAACTGTGCAACTTTCGTCGCAGATATGTTTTTATATTGCTATGATAGAAATTTCACCAGATACACAGGCAGATGTTATTGACAAAATGAGATATATGGTCCTATAGAAACCAAAGCGTCCGAGCGCAATGGCATCTTAGATCCACACTGTACTGCAAACAAGGACTTGAAAATACAGTGAAAGAGACAAGAAACAACAGAAAGGGTGGTGAAGACAGGGTTATCGAATTGGTACGGTCAGTAGGCAATAAGGCCTACTGGTGAGCTTGAATCGATTTTATATGCGCACACTCCTGGCTATTATCCTGTCTTCAACACCCAAATAGACAAGAGAGTGTAAACAAAACTACATCCCATCAAAAGGATTTTTTTAACAATAAAAAAGGATAAAAATATCGGACAGGGAAAGCAGCATTCAAGGACGACAGTCAACCATAAAACACAAAAACAAACACGCAAACAGACAAACGAAAAGGCAAAAGTAATAAAAAATGCAAACGACATCACACACACAAAAGGGTTGACAATAGGGCTACCGCCATGGAACGGTCAGTGGCAAAAGAGGCCACTGGGAGTTTAAACCGGTTCTAGGGTGCACCAAACCTCACACTTACCCTACTGTCAACCCATTAAAACAGGACAGTGTAAATAAAAAAATCCCCGCCATGATTTAATCTCTAACCAACAAGGCAGCATCAATAGGCAATATAAGTAATACACAAATATGCTCGTGTAAATATAAAACAAAAAAAACAGTAGCCTAGAAATCCACAACTAAGGTACTCAATGACTTGGCAGAAGCCACAGCAACAAGAGAATGAACCATTAAGGGAACGACAGGAAAGATTAACGACAAACATCAAACGCCACCGTCCCAATGGGCTTTAGGTAGACGTCATCATAGGGTCCACAGCCTGTCCGGTCATCGTACAATTAAAGAGGAAAGCATAGTGGCGAACTGTAAAAGGGTCCACCACCAAGCATGCAGTACGTTGCAAAATGATAGGGTCATAACCTCTTTTGATAAACTTTTTAACAAGTTTAACAAAGATATTATGAAAGTGATCATGACCATGAATCTTACGAAGTTTATAAATCACATCACCATAGAAGTCAGGTTGTGATAGTTTTTGTCGCAGAAGAGTCCTTAAATTACTTTTATATTTGGAAAGAAGATCAGGGTTACGATAATAAAATTTTGCAAAGGTTTTACGAAGTTTATGGTAACGGTAATCCTGATTGAGTAGAGTAGTAGTTATACAAAGATTACGAATATTAAAGTCCTCAACTCGAGTACAAGCTCTTGAAAAACGAATAAGTTGAGACACATACACCCCATAAGAAGTTGCTCGGGGAACATCACCATCCAAGTGGGGGTAATTAACAATGTCAAAATTAACATCATATCTCTTGTCATAGATTTTGCTAATTATTTCACCATTTTCAATCGAGAGATCTAAATCAAGAAAAGAAGCGTTATTATCAGATGCATTAGCTTTATTAAGCTGAAGTTGCTTAGGATAAATATTATGAACCATAGTTGGAAAGAAAGGGTTGTCAATGTTCAGTATGTCATCCAAATATCAACATGAAATCCCTTTCATAGCAAAATAAAAATAAATCTGCGACAAGTGGTGCAAAGTTCGTACCCATAGGGATACCAACAATTTGTCTATAAACGGTGGTACCATACCTGACGAAAATATTATCTAATAGGAAGATGTGTGCTTCACAAACTTCATAGCAAGCCCACATAGTATAATTGTCTAAACTGCCGTTAGTGAAAAACGCTTTAATATTTTCACATGCCAAAAGTGTAGTATTTTCTCTAGCGAATGTTTTTTGAATAAGAGAAATTAGCGTGTCTTTAATAAGATGATGTGGTAAGGTTGTATATAGTGTAGAGAAGTCATAAGTACTTATTGATGAAACTAGACCTTTATTGAAAATTTTATCAAGAACGTCTCCTAAATTTTTTATAGACCAAAATAAATTAATTCCAGAGTTTTCATAAGTTTTATCACAATATAATTTAACGTGATCTTTAACGGCAGTAAGACAAGAAGTTAAAAGTTTGGAGATGTTTGTTGTGGTGCAGGCACTAGAATTAGAAATAAAGCGAGCCTTATACGGATTTTTATGTAAATTAGGAATCCAGTACATGGTAGGCAGTTTATTTTGCTTATCGTTTACACCAGCCTTGAAAGTAGTGCACCGTGTGATATGTGCGGAAACAACATCATCCTCAGTAGAATGTCCTGGAGTATACGAATTGGTGCTGCCGTGTTCCAGAGATAAAACATTGACGTACTGTAGGCGTCAAACAATAATTACATTATTAGCTGCTTTATCTGCAGGATCTAAATCAAATTTATTATAAAATTCCTGAATTCCCGCTTTTAGATTACGAAAGGAAAACCTAGGTCTCGGAGGTAGTAAAGAGGGGTTAGCATTATAAAAGTTAATACGAGTATCTATAATTTTAAGAATAGACTTTTTCCAAGTAGAAAGCGGGTTTTGGTCCGCATGTTCTCTACGATACCATTTTATACTAAAATCTTCAATGGAGAGGGCGATCTGGGCACGACAGGTATTAAAATAAATAGTTGAAGGTAATCTATATTTAGGATCTTTCGAAAACAAATGCCGAATACGTTTATCAACAATATCAAAATTACAAGTGATGACATGACCTGCTGGAGCATAGCACAATTTTGATGTGTTGCATTCACATTCCTTAGGAGTATTATGTACTATATCAAGGTCAGAAACTATTTTGTTGTAGTTGAAAATAATATTTCTAATAGGCTTTTTACACTTATAACAAATTACAGGACTTTCGGAATTTTTGAAATATTTTGGGATAGAATCAACTACATGAGTATCCCGAAAAATACTAGGCATGTCAATGAAATCAATACCTTTATTAATATATAGTAGTTTTAGAAAATGCCTGACGTGATCAGACTCTTTGTCAATATGGGGTCGGAGAACATATTGTGTGTAGCTTTGAACTATGGAAGCAGTGTTATACAAGGGTTCTGTACGAATGAAAATTTTGTCGGCTTCCTCGTCGATCAACTTTAGTGAAGAAATAGACAAAGAGGTAAGCCGTGAAAGCATAGAGTGCTTTCCAGACTGTTTAAAAATAGTATGTAAATCAGCGACAGAAATAATTAAACGCGATTTACGTTTGATGTTACCATTACGCCTAAGACCATGAGACCTAGATTTACGTTTTCGAATAGAAAATATAGAAAAAAATTCAATATTAGGATCTTTAGAAATATTTCCTTCTTGATGAATATTGTCATTAGGGCCGAGTGGATAAAGAAATATAAAAAGATCGGACAGGGAAAGTAGCATTCAAGGAGGACAGTCAACCACAAAACACAGAAACAAACATGGAAACAGACAAACAAGAAGGCAAAAGTAATGATAAAAGTAAACGACATAACAAACACAAAAGGGTTGACAATAGGGCTACCGCCTTGGAACGGAAAGTAGCATTCAAGGAGGACAGTCAACCACAAAACACAGAAACAAACATGGAAACAGACAAACAAGAAGGCAAAAGTAATAATAAAAGTAAACGACATCACAAACACAAAAGGGTTGACAATAGGGCTACCGCCTTGGAACGGTCAGATAAGAAATAATATTAGTAAACTTACGGACTGTTAAAAGAGGTCCAACACTCACGTCAGTGTCTAATGCAAGATAATGAGGAAAGTTAAGGAAAACCCTAATTCCACATCCTGAGAAACTAACTAAAGAAACTCATACAACATAATAGACATCTCAGGATGTATCCTGAATCGTACTGAACAACCATTGTAGATGCAGCGAAAGAGAAAACCAATCTAGGGTACGACCAGAAAACCCGAGGGACGAAAGCTCATGCACCCACCTCCCTTAGTTGGGGTTTCAGTAGGTACAATCAAAGAGTCCCAAGAGGTAGTCCAGTCATCGCACAAGTGAAAAGTGAAGCGTAATGATTGTCTGTAGAGGGGTCAATCACTAAACATGCAGAGCGCTGTAAAACCAAAGGGTTATATTATTTTCTGACGAACTTCCTGATTAAATTTGTAAAGCGGTCAGGAAACCCGTCAGACCCCTTTCAAAAAGAGTATAATAATGGACCTTTGGAAACGGCCGAGCACGACACATACGAAATATTGCGGTCTCGTTTTGATTGAGACTGTTCATGAGCGGTAGGTAAATATGCTAGCTACCGCTCACGCCCTCTAGCTCCGGGTTGAGCAGAACTCAATATTCATCAACTAAATAGTACACAGTTTTAACCATCCCGAAGATGGCATGCATACGGCGGTGGACATGGAGTTATTTGCTTCCCCATGTCGTACGGCGTATGGTCCCAGTATCTAATACAATTTAATGCCCCGAAGAGCGAAATAAACATAATGTAATTTAGTTGGTAGCAGCGGTTATGAAGCCTGCGTATCAAAAGTAACAGCCAAAATACTAAATTAAAAAGCAGAAAACGTATCCTATAAGTGGTTAAACTTTCGAAGTTTATTGACCACATCTCCATAAAATGAGGGTTGTGATATGCTTAGTCGCAGAAGTGTCTTAAGGTTGATGTTGTACTTTCCAGCAGGCCCTCGTTACGGCGGTAGAATTTAGAGAAAGATCTACGTAGTTTGTGATAAAGAAAACCCTGCTGAAGAAGTTTACTTGTAATAACTTGATTTCGATTATTGAAGTCTATAACATCATTACACGGTCCAGCAAATCGAATGAGCTGGGAGATATACACTCCGTAAGAGATAGCACGAGGTACATCTCTATCCAGGTGTGGATAGTTAACGATGTTAAAATTGAAATCATCTCCATTATCATATTTTTGAGTATGAATAAACTCATTTAAAATCGAGAGATGAAGATCGTGAAATGCTGCTACTGTATCCGAACATTTGGCTTTATTCAACGTGAGCTCTGGTGGATAAATGTTAGTAACCATATGAGCAAAGAACGGATTAACAATATTGAGTATGTCATCAAGATACCGAGAAGTATTATTAAAGGCATCACTAATTTCACCCTGGCTAGCAGGTGACAAACTCAACAAAAAATCTCTTTCATAGCAGTACAAAAACAAATATGCAACAAGTGGCGCACAGTTAGTACCCATAGGAATACCAACAACCTGGCGGTAAATAGTTTTACCGTATCTTATAAAGATGTTATCCAGAAGAAAAGATAAGGCTCTGCAAACATCAGTACAAGTCCACAAATTATACTTATCAATGGGGGCGTTAAGAAAGAAAGCCCTGACATTATTACAAGCTAGAACAGTTGTACCTTCTCTAGTGTCTTCTGAATAAGCTGAAGCAATTTTCTTTGATAAGATTATGTGATAGTGTATGGTAGTGTAGTATACAGTGTAGAAAAGTCGTAGATGCTTAGAGAAGAGGCATGAACATGCCTACAACGTAGTTTGTCAAGAACTTCTCCAGAGATTTTGATAGACCAAAACAGATTGATTCCTGAGTTCTCGAAGGCCTTTCCGCAATATTTTACAATATGTTCTTTAATCGCAGAAAGTCAGGAAGTCAATAGTTTTGATATATTGGTCGTGGTACATGAAATAGAATTAGCGATAAAACGTGCTTTGTAAGGAATTTTGTGAAGTTTGGGTATACAGTACATTGTAGGGAGCTTCGTCTGCTTACTAATTACAGAAACCTTTATAGTCTCCATAAAGGTCACATGCTGGGAAACTATGTCCGTCTCCAGCAGAGGTGTTGTCAGATAAGCAGAAGTGCTCGCTAGCTCAGCATTCAAAATATTGATATAATGTAGTCGTCAGACAATAATTATATTGTTGGAAGTTTTGTCTGCTGGAACTAGAGCAAATTTAGTATGTAAATTCTGAAAAACTTCGTAAGGTGCCGTAAATTGTAAGTAGAAGGCCGTGGAAGCAGGGATGGATTTGATACATAAAATAAAATACATAATTCAACAATTTCTGAAATAGTTTCCTTTAAGTAGTAAGTGCATGGTTATCTGCTTTTTCTCGCTTACACCACTTTGTACAGAAATCCGTTAAAAACCCCGCAATTTCATTGTGACAGGCATTAAAATCAATATCAGATGGAAGGCGATACTTAGGCCGTTTGGCAATTAAATGCCGAATCCTCTTATCCTCAGTTACATCAATATATCCAGTAAGAATGTGACCGGCAGGTTCGTAACACAATTTAGAATTTTGACAATCTCAATCAGTAGGAGTAGATGTCTCGATCTCAAGATCAGAAGCTATCCTATTATAATTGAAAATAAAATTTCTAGTAGATTTCTTATACTTGTAACATATAACAGGAGTCTCAATTTTCTTGAAATACTTTGGAATTGTGTCAGTCACTCGCATATCATTAAAAATACCGGATAAATTAATGAAATCGATGACTTTATCAACATAAGTTATCTTCAAAAAATGCCTTTGATGGTCAGATGGAGCATCTATATGTGGACGCAAAATATAACTTTGAATAATAGATGCAACCTAATATAATGGATTAGTACGGACATAAATGGCATCCGTTTCTTGCCTGTAGTGACACCCCTCGGTATCTGGATGACATTGACAACCCTTTATTTTCTATTATGGTTAATAATATATACTCTGTAAAAGAAGTTTTGGACCATGGCAGTTTTCGAACCCGTACAATGATCGCTGAACCATGACATCCGACCATAACCCTTATTATCTCAGTGATAATTCACAATAGATCAACAATCAACAATAATTATCGTTTACAATGAAAGTTTGCGAAAAAATAATAATATTTTTTATTGGTTACTCGAATGTGTCCGTAACTGTTACTTTGTATGGACTTTGCAACATTTTTTTGCAGACCCTTTGTGTGTTCGCGATATTTTTTTAAAATCAAATCTTGTTTGGAATGTAATGTTTCTGGTACCAAATTAACCGGATAGGGTAGACATTGGTTACTAAAAAAAGATACTTAAATTTTGTCTACTAGTTTTATTTTTATATGACTTTATATACCCTGGTCCAAAACTTTTTTTACCGAGTATATATCCTAAAGCACTTCAACTGAACAAAACTAATATTTATGATACACCTCTCTATTGAAAATGGTGAAATAATTAGCAACTTCTATGAGAAGAGAGATGATTTTAATTTTGATATTGTTAAATATCCCAAGTAAGATGAAGATGTTCCCCGAGCAAACTTCTTATGGGGTCTATGAGTCTCAATGAATTCGTTTTTCTAGAGCTTGTACTCGAGAGCAGGACTTTAATATTCGTAATATTTTTTTATAACGAAAAAGCTACTTCATGAGGGCTACCATTGTCATAAACTTCAGTAAAACCTTTGCACAATTTTATTATCGTAACCCTGATCTTCCAAATATAAAAGTAGTTAAAGAACTATATCACAACCTGACTTCTATGGTGACGTGATTTACAAATTTCGTAAGATTATTGATCATGATCACTTTCAGACTATTTTTTGTTAAACTTGTTAAAGGTTTTATCACAAGAGACTATGATCCTATCATTTTGCAACGCACTGCATGTTTGGTGGTGGACCGATGTACGAACTGCCACTATGCTTTCCTCTTTAATTGTGCGATGACCGGATATGATGTGGATCCTATGATGACCTCTACTTTATGCCCAAAAGGACGATGACGTTTGACGTTTGTCTACATTCGTGTCTCGTCGTGCTCTAAATGATTTATTCTCTTGTTGCACTGGCTTCTGCCTAGTCATTGCTTACATTCTTTAAGGCTTTCCAGGCTATTGTTTTTTTGTATTTATATAAACACGAGCATCTTTGTGTTTTACTTACATTGCCCATTAATGCTTCCTTTATGGTTAGAGAATGGTTCATGGCGGGGATTGCTTTATTTAAACGTTCCCGTTTTATTGGGATGATCGTAGGGTAAGTGTTAGGTTTGGTGCACCCTATAACCTGATTTAACCCCCAGACGCCGTTTTTGTCTCTGACCGTTCCAAAGCGGTAGCCCTATTGTCAACCATGTGTGTGTTTGTGACGTCATATGCCTTTGCATTTACATTGCCATTCATTTTTGTCGTTTTGCGCGTTTTTGCGTTTACTGTGTTCTGTGAAAAAAGAGTATGATAATGGACCTGTGAAAGCTGTTCGACGTTTATACTTGTTTTCTTATAGAACATATTATTTAAAGAAATATATTTAAAGATCGGACATGTGTTTACGTGAGTTACTGCATAACGTATGAGGGACGATGATTCCAATTAGTGCGCACGGACAACATTATTGGACGTGAATACTCTCGTTGTGCACATATTTCCCATACATTGCCAGTAAATGAGTTTTTTTATCAAACAAATTGAGATGCAATCCTGAATACCAATTTATTTCTTGAACCATGATTTGTGAAGAACCATTCACGTCCAATAAATGTGTTTGTGTAGGAATCATAGGAACACAAAACCTTATGCAAAAATGACTGTCTATCCAAAGTCTGAGCGACTCCGGTTTGTTGGAGAAAATGTTATATTGTATTTTACAATATGTTTTGAATAACTATCTTCGATATACTGTATAACTATATTAATAAATAGTACACCAATAGAAGTAGATATACAAGTCGAACACAGAATGTAGCATTAAAAGATCACTATCAACCAAACGCAAACATAGAAACGGACAATAGTTACGAAAATGTCTGGAAAGCAAGACATGACATGACCAACATACAAGGGTTGAAATTGGTGAATGACAGAAAAGGTCAGGAGGAGGGTGGAGGAGTTGTGGGTGGGTGGGGGGGGGGATGGGTAGACGGACCAATAGTCCTTAAAAGTTCAGCATATGAATGAGTATAACATACTTTATAGTTTTAATTAAAGCCGTCATTACGAATATCGCATTATGCAATGTCAACATGCGTGACAGTAGCACGGTTGGATAATGGGAATGTCAATTTAAAATAATGAATAATTCATCAAAGTATTGTGCATATTGTGGAACTGTTATAGACATCATTTCATCGTTATGTTATCATCCAAAAATAACATTAAATTGTTTTTAAAATGTAACAATTACACATGTTGACATAATTATGTTAAAACATATATCTTCACTGCGAAATAAGACCATATTTCAGAATTTCCCTGATGGCCACAATCCATTCTAATTTCTTTCGTCGTGATGATTACTGGTGACAATGTGTAGCCTAATTATTATTTGTTTACATATTACACGCCACTAATTTAAAATTTTAATTTCGTCAAAGTAATGCCAATATTAATTCTAAGAGACACATCACTAACTGAACAGATCAAACTATTGCGTTGAGGACACATACATGAACACAAATAATCATTGATTATATATTTAATTTAAAGGGGACGCGGCAATATTGAAGAAGTTAGTTACCAATCATAAAATATACCGCCTTGAGTAAAGTCCTTTATCAATTTGAATTAAAAACTGCTAGCATATATGAAGTAAATAAAACATAATTCGAATAGTTCAGTAAAATTAGGTTTGTGTATTACAATCAAACAGGACATTTGGCATTCAGGGACAACAGTTCAAACCAAAAACACACATCGATACATGATCAAGGATGACTAAAAGGCAAGGCATATGACACAAATATAAAACGTTGCCAATGGGGATACCACTTTGGAACGGTCAGTAGCAAAAACACCTCTAGGAGCAGCACATCGTTACCACTATATGCTATTGATTGTTGAATTGTATTTATTAATTAATTTTGCTTAGCTCTTTGTTATAATCAGTCTTCAATTGTTTAAAGAGACACTTATCAGTCGTGATGCATTTCACTATTCTATCATAGGTTTACATATATTATTAGTCAAATGTAATCAACAGTAACAAATATGCAAAAATAATTTGATTTATACTCTTCTTATAATTAAGATCAATGAATGAACAAATGCAATTGATCTAGGAAAACTAACGGGACGCCGAGAGTTTTTAAAAAACTCAAGATTGTGTCCCTTTAACAATGAAATATTTACATAAAATAAAAGTCGGTACTTTTGCCATCGTATTACCTTTAAAACCACAATTATCGTTTTGTGGTAATAGTTTTATGCCATAACATTCCGGCTATTCATTCACAGATTATAGCTCAAGCAACCGTTTTTATAAACAGCATTACCTTCAGATGTTTACATAGAGAATATCATGGCAGTGCCTTTTACTATCCAGTTTATTAGGCGAGGCTTAGAAAACGAAGAATGGCGAGGCAGACTGAATTAGTAAAAGGCACTGACATAATATTTTATTCATCATGTAGATTTTCCACATTTTCTGTATGAATTACTATTATTACCTATTTCTCAGTATGTAACGCTTATCGAGGACGCCGCCTTGTTTTTGTTTTTTGTTTGTTTTATGACGTCAGGCAACGTTACGTGCATGACGTCAGATAACGTTACGTACAATAAACGCCGAGGAATTCCGCATTGATTAGCTTTATTGGTGAGTGTCTATTTAAAGCAAAATGTATTAGGTCACCACTTTATTAGGCAGAAAAGTGCATATCTGCATGATAAAATGATTTAATAAGCTATATGCCGTTTGTTAACAAGTCATTGTTTTCCGCTAATACTTCCCAATGTTTTAATTTTAATCTTTGCATGTTTTCCTTTTAGTCAAAATTAAGGAGTTCACACCATTGGCCTTCAACTTGATCGTAAATTGATTTGATAAAAACTGATCTCAGATATAATGCAAGTTCTACATTATAAATTAGGAGCAGAACGTAAACATGTATCCGGAGTTTTATAATTAACACTTGAAACAGATTCACGGCTCTTACAAACTTATGGCAGAATCCTTAAATGTACTTCATATTGCGGGTATTTTTCCCGAGAAAATTAAAAAAAGTTATATGTGTTGCCGACGTAAGAACGCATATGAATGAAGTATGAATATTGTTAACGTTCTTATCACTGAAACTGACATTTGAAACGTCAACCTTTCGTAACATAACAACTGATAAGTTAAACATATTATTTTGTTGATTCAGTGTGCCGCATTGGAACGGTCAGTGGCAACAAAGCCGCTTGGGGTTTAAAAACACGTTATATGGTACACTTAGCCCCATTCCTACCATATTGCCAACCCTATTAAACGGGAAAGTGTAAATATGTACGTAAACTTCTTATAAGGTTCTAACATGTATACAAATAGACAAAAAAACGTTACAGGGGCTGGCTCTTTTTAAAAATATTTACATTCAGTAAAAGTCGTAAACGGTTTTATACAGATACTAACACTTTTTTGGGGAGGCCTTTTTTGTGTGTAATTAAGGGTCTAGCAAACAAATATAGAAGAAACAACATTTTAGATGTTGAACTCTTTTTTTGGAAGTCTTTAATTCGCATAAAAATAGCAAAAACAAATAGCATTTTTTGAAAAATATATGATCAACAGAATGAAACAATAGCATTTTCATATTATACACTGTATCAGCTCTCGACCCATACCAGCCCTCGAGATAAATATCTCGAACTTATTTGCAGGTCTCGGGCCCATACCAGATTTGATATGAATTTGCCCCCTCAATCCTCCCTATGTATCGATTGATTGGGTACTGAACACTTATTAATTTGATATATTGACCTTTGAATAGTTTAAGTGCCCATTCGGCGGCATATTGTGTCGACTCTTCTTGCACTGCTCCAACGCGCAGGTACACAGTGCTATTATTGTGTCCGTTGTTTCTTCAAAGCGTGACTTAAAATTCGGTTAACGTTCGGAATTAGGACTCTCTAGGTCGACGTCAGTTTATAATAGAAAGATGTCGAAATCTGCATCGTCCCATCTTGTGTTTCGAGACATCTTCATCACGAAGAATATGCCTATATGGGGACTTGTCCAATTTTGACAACTAAATCTGTTTGCGTATATCGCCGTTCACAGTCCAAGGGATTCAACATATGTATAAACACTTTGGTTATGTTTCCATCGTTATTTTCATGAACAGTGTAGTGCAAGAATTCCTTAGTAGGCCACAGGAAATCGATTTTGAACTTTCGTTCACCAACAAAACGGTTTCAGCAGCTTTGAGATACACGGTGATGGTAATGCATCAAAGTTTCTTGCATGTGGTGAAGGCACACTATGAATCTTTTCGCAAAAAATCGCGTGAAGTAGATCTATTCATTTTCATTAAAAGCTCAGAGGTCTTGGCAGATATGTTGATACATTAAACTTGACAAGGCGTTGATAAGAGAATGTGCATTAACTATGTTTCATAGAGACTGTAGAATGGCCTAATAACAGTTAAGCCTTTTGTATCATGATGTATACAACAAACCGTGTACAATAATCTCCATTAAGACTGAGAGATGTCATTATACCTTTTTATCTAACATAAATTATATACCCAAAATCTTGTTATCATGGTTATTGAATGATTTTAACATTCATTTCAAGACCTCTGACATCACGTCCTACCAACGTTCTGACGTCATTTTAAACGTTGTTAAACGTCAGAAGATATCCATAACAACGATTACCTTAATTTAAAGCAATGTTTGGATCTTCTTTCCAAATATAAAAGTAATTTAAGGACTCTTCTGCGACAAGGATTATCACTACCTGAGTTCTATGGCGATGTGATTTATAAACTTCGTAAGATTCTTGATCATGATCACTTTCATATATTTATTCAATAATACAGTAGACCATTTTGTCCATTTTGTCCATGAGTATACAGAATTACATATACTTTTCAAATACAAAAGTCAATGGCAATGCGAAATCTTAAATAATACTACCATTTGCTTAATATAGCCTGCTAAATTAATTTAATTAATAATATTTCCAATATACTATACAAATAGTTATCAAAGGCATTTATTTTGTATAGAAACGCAATTCAATACTACCTTTCGCAGACAAAAATACAATTTGACATATTCAAAATGTAGAGTACCTCTTGAGAGAGTACCAGCATTCAAAAAGTATAATATAAATCGC
This sequence comes from Cyrtodaria siliqua, assembly GCA_037043455.1. NCBI lineage: Eukaryota > Metazoa > Mollusca > Bivalvia > Adapedonta > Hiatellidae > Cyrtodaria > Cyrtodaria siliqua. The sequence continues at coordinate 63,315 of JAWPHD010003035.1, read as the reverse complement.
TTCGGATTTTGAAAGCATCAAAAACATAAGTAGCTAGATTCTTTACAGTAATATTCTTTTCTGATGACAACAATTCAATAAATTTAGGAATATTTGGTCTCTGCCAATAGTACCGCTTGATAAGCATTGTTCTTAGTTCTTTATATAAGGTGCATTCCAAAACAAAATGGTATTCGTCTCCTAGAACGTTACATATAATACATTTGCGCTCATTAAAAGGTATACTTAGTGGCTTATGCCAACGCCCCGCCTCAATCTGCAACCTATGGGAAGACATACTATCTTTGTTAAACTTGTTAAAAAGTTTATCAAAAGAGATTATGATCCTATCATTTTGCTACGTACTGCATGCTTGGTGGTGAACCCTTTCACAGTTTGCCAATATGCTTTCCTCTTTAATTGGACGATGACAGGCTGTGGACCCTATGATGACGCCTACCTAAAGGACGGTGGCGTTTGAAATGTGTCTATGATATTTCTTGTCGTGCCCTTAGTGGCTTATTCTCTTGTTGCTCTAACTTCTGCCAAGTCAATGAGTGCCTTTAATGTGGCTTTCTAGGCTATTGCTTTTTTGTATTATATTTACACGAGCATATTTGTGTTTTACTTATATTGCCTATTGCTGCCTTGTTGGTTAGAGATTAGATCATGGCGGGGATTTCTTTATTTACACTGTCCTGTTTTAATGGGATGACAGTAGGGTAAGTGTGAGGTTTGGTGCACCCTAGAACCGGTTTAAACCCCAAGTGGCCTACTTTGCCACAGACCGTTCCAAGGCGGTAGCCCTATTGTCAACCCTGTTGTGTTTGTGATGTCGTTTGCATTTATTATAACTTTAGCCTTCTTGTTTGACTTTTTTCGTGTTTGTTTCTGTGTTTTGTGGTTGACTGTCCTCGTTGAATGCTACTTTCCCTGTCCGATCTTTTTATATTTCTTTACGTTGAAACAACAAATTGAAATTGTTAAAAACATTATAAAGTTGCAAATTGTCTGCATTTAGTGTCAGATACGAAGTAAACAATTTTCAGCGGGAATATACTGTGCCAGGTCAAAATATGGTGCTTGGGACTTGAAACACATCGAAACCATGGCCTACGACACTTTGTGTCGATGATCATTCAAGTTTCTAGGCAATTACTTTTTTATCACATTTGTTCTGAAGCCGTATAGTTATCAATGTTTGTTCTGAAGCCGTATATGTACGAAGGCTAAATAAATATGTGATATTTTACGCATCGAGTTTTGCCTTATATATCGACTATTGGGATGTTCGTGGATTTCAAACTACGTCACACGCGATTCATATTCATGAGTTCCAGTTAAAATTGAGACTCAAAGTAAAATATGGTTTGCATACATATTTGGAGATCATCCATTGTACGATGAATTGAACCATTACATACATTTGCATATTCATGTTTGCCGTATATAATAAATATGTGATAGCATTCTCATATGAGCGAGAATCATATGATTCTCATACATGACATACATATATAAAAGGAGCTCATATAAAACCTAGCAGGTGTTATGTATATGCTAGGGGTTTCAATTAATTTGTTTATGATAATAAATACATAAAAGCGTCGTAAACTATACAAAGCGCACTTTTTCATATGATTCTCATAAAACATATTGTTCAACTTTTGTTTTAGTCTCTTATAATGCTTATATCTCTTACATGAGTGCCTGTTTAATGTTGCCGTTGATTAGCTTGTTGGATGAAATTAACGAGACGCTCGGCACAGCCTCGCACCCTATTAATTGTATCCAGTGTGTTCAATAAATACAAAATTAAAAAGGTAAGGATCTAAAATTCTATTTATCACATACCTCTAAAAAAATAAAAAACAACAACCTGAAGAACATGTTTTATTGTAGCTGCCTAACGTTTTCGTTTGATGGCGTCGAATGCTTGTATGCTGACGTGATACGTTAATTCAATCTTCCTCGTATGACACCGAATAACGGAACTACCTCTTCGATTATAATCCCGTATTGTCAATGGTATCGGATGCACACCGATCTGAACGGAGCTGAACGGAAAAGACCGAACGACAATTTAGCCTGCATTTGCTAATTTATTCACTAATGTAATATCATAAATATGAACTGGCTTTGTTACACTCCCAAACCGCAATGTATGCGATACATTAAAGGTTTTATATAATAATCAGGTGTTTCTTCTTTTTTTTAAAAATATCATAAAATTAACATGGATACCTGGATAGAGCTTTGATAAACAATTTTGTAGTGAACTCTTGCTCTTTTAGATTTCAGTTCAATGCATCGATTTCAATATGTCTGTTAAGGTTGCGGTGTCCTAAGTATACATTAAAAAGGCCACGCCAATTCCGGATTGACCTGCAGCAGGAGTGAATGGTCGGGCAAATTTGAAAATGCTGTGACAATATTGCAAATTGAAGTTTTAGATGTGTAACATGTAAACAAAGATGGGTGCGTTTATTGGGGATGATACAATTAAGTCCAAATGAGATTTCGGTCATTTTTACTGCGGATATGTCATGAATGTAAACACGTCGAGTCCACACACTGACATTCATTAAAATCCGGAAATACACACACCATGATAATCTAGTCTTCCAGCCATGTCCATTTAAATACACACACTGTCAGTTTTTACACATCTGGGTCAAGTCACAGTTTATGCATAGTGAGTTATTCGGTTCCTCTCTGCGAAAACAAGTAGTCCTGCAAAAAGTTAGCAAATGTGTAAACAATCCACCATACTGTGTATTTATTCGATGTTATGAGCAAATAAAACATGCAGATATCTTTTTTTGCCACTTATCAGCGCTGATAATATCAAACACTTTTTTAAGTACTACTTTCGAGGGCTACGACCCCGGAAGCAAAATAATGCCAGCCCGACACCTGCTATACTCTGGTTTGAGACACCTAGCGGCTACTATTCGTCGTCGACGCTGCGTCGTAGTGCACTTAAACTTGCTGTACTTTGTATATGGTGTAAATATATGTATACACACATAAATATATATATATATATATATATATATATATATATATATATATATTAGTTACAGTCAAGCATAGGAGTGGTGAAAGACACAGGGCTGGAATGTATTTAATGTTTACTTTATTTCTGAAACATTTAACTTGCTTCAAGTGAAACCGCATCAAAATTAAAGGCAAGATGGACATGCTGCACTACTTTTTGTGAAGCACAGTTTGAAGTGTACATTGGTCATTTTGACCTCAGAATTCCAAAAAGAAGGTGGTTACTTTCAGTTTGGAAAACATTTTCGGAAAAAAGCAGGTCATCCCATCATCAAAGGCCCATTTTTATGTTGCACTGGGCCTGACTGATATTACATTGTGCGTGTTATATGGCGAGCATAGTTAGTATTGAATATTTTCGTGCAGGTATTTATTAACAGACCTATGTAATATAATGGTTTTCTATGTCCATCTTTTCGGGACAATACGTGTATCCGAAGTGTTTCAAAATTAGAATCCACATTCAGTAGTGAATTCAGACGGTCATTGTAAACGCACCACGAAACAAACCCTTTTAAATGTTAGAATTTTAGCCATTTTGGACAAACGGTGGTAAAATCCATATAACCAGCCGACTTTTAACATCATTTTATCTATCCGTCGTACAGGTAACATCGATAAATATACGGCTTACGATTTTATTTCAAACAACGTAGTTGCCTGGAAAGGGATTTAAACCAGAAACCTTGAGTTCTTGTTTGTTCTTTAATACTAAAGTTGCTACCAATAAACCACGTAGATTTGATGGTACGTTGTAGTATTTCTAACAAGTAATAGATATTACGCAATAAATGTATTAGAATCATGACTTTATCTGTTTATAAACGCCACAACTCACTTCCGATCACCAAATTTTAATTTTAAATACTAATTTGAAATAAACCAACACTAAGATAAAACGTATCTCGTATCAGAGTACAGTCCTATCTAATTTGTCCAAATTCTAAGAGCCAAAATATAAAAAAAATTAGATTGCCAAATATTGAGCCTAGCGGACCGGTGATGCAAGCTTAAAGTGCCTAAAACATAGAAATGCCTTCAACTCAAGGCTTGCTTATAGACTTTCTCAGACTGCCAAGCGGTCCTTTTGTATACAGATTCTCTCGCAGCAACAGCCGTGAGAACCTGGCCAGGTCGCCACATGGTTCCTGACGTATTGCCCTCCATTATGGTCAGCATTCAATCTCGTGTGACACCACTTACGTGATTTAGACCTAAAATTTAGTCGTAAACAACACCGCCATATGGTTGTAAGTTGACACCGGAGTCAGTACCAACCGTCTTTTAATGAGTTTGTTGGACATATAATATAGAATGATGACATACCGACTAGGGCTTAGACGTATATACTCAGTAAACAGCACATTAGGTATTATTTATATCATTATATTTATATAACTGACCAACTTAAATACGCGCATGTATCACACAACTGCCCTAAGCCCATTACTGATGTTGCTACCGACATTTGCTTAAATGATAAAATGAAACATGAAACCCTATGTTCTCAGTGTACTTTGATAGGATATGAGATACTATAATGTATGTCAATATATGAATAAACAACAATAAAACATTATACGACTTTAACACATAAATACAGCACACCCGCGCACAAATTTATCAACAGCTCAATTAAAAATTGAAATGAAAGTTGTTTTGGGACAGTTGCATTGATATAGTATTAAATGTACACCCCGCAAGTTAAACTGACATGCGCAGCATGACGGACTATATACCGATACCTTCTGAGGGGCGTTCAAACATGTTAAATTATTTTGCATCATAATAAATGTATATGGTTCTAAATATAATGTTCTCAAGGCTATGGTGTATTGTAAAGTCACTGTAGTCAGTGGTTGGAACGACTGACTGTAACTTAGAAGGTAGTGTGTTCGAATCAGGAGAGACACACACACGGTCCTCCTGTACATTATAAAGCAGCCACCTTTGTACAGGTACGATGTGCACTGGTCGATGTCTATACCGATAATGATGTCTTGTGTTAACGTGTAAAGCCCAATATGTGTGGTTTTAATGTAGAATATCGCTTACGTCGGTACTAGGAGGCGTGAGAGGTGTTGCACCTGACATTACCTCTCATGAACAGACTCAATAACATCGAATCTGCTACTTTTATCTCTTGTTAGTGTGTGTTGCTTTCAAGGGATTCCCTTTTCAGTATGTATTGACATTCACACTAGCGTTTGTTTAGTGTTGTTTGGAGGCCGTATAAAGTCGCCCCGACTACATATCAGTAGTATTATTACTTACTGGTCCTTTGGGATCACTAAACCCAATATGTGTGGCTTTAACGTAAAATGTCGTTTAAGCCGGTGCAGGTAGGCTTGAGAGGTGTTGAACTACATTACCTCTCATGAAAAGACTCAATAAAACCGAGTCTGCTACTTTTATCTATTGTTTATGTTTGTTGCTTTTAATGGATTCCCTTTGCAGTATGTATCCCTTAGATAACCGATTGCGCCATGGTTTGGTAAACATGAAATAACAAATCAAGATCAGCCTACAAAGAAGCATGCGATTATGGTATAGGTTCCGGCTCAACTACTATATTCGTTAGGTTTGCAATAATATACGAGAAATTATAATTTAAAAACAAATCCGTATAACTTCATCTACGTTTACATTGACGCTAATAATTTTCGACGTCATCAAACCGTTGGTTTCAAAATAAACATCATTATTAGTTGTTTGGATTCTTGACATGGGCTTGCATTCCCTGCCTGGAAATAATATTCACCCGAGCCGAGGGGAATATACTTGCCAGGCAGGGAATGCGAGCCCTGTCCCATGTCAAGAAATCAAATAACGAATTTGTCATACTTTAACGTTGTTACAGTAACTACTACTTATATATTAAAAAAAAAAAGAAAAAAAAAAAGTTAAATACGGTTTCTTTTTTATTCAGCAAATATCCCCGTAACGTGCCTCTATTTCACTTGATTTCGCTGAAATACATACATTATATAATAACTCAATATGTCTAGTGCGACAGAAGGCAATATATTGTTTTATCTTTTGTTTTCATCCCAGTTCGACTCATAAATGTATAATGTTCGCTGTTAGTTATCTACAATATAAGTAACTGTAAACCGCACTTATGTATGAAGTGATCTGTTTATTGTAAGAAATCTAGATCTAGTTTGAAAATATTTCAGACATAAAAGCTACTATATAAGAAAATAAAAAAAGTTGAAGATGGACAGGTTTTATTCAAGGACACTCGGTAAAATAACGGTGATCGTTATGATTATCATGATTATAATGGTAAATTATTTACATCAACGGAGTGGATTAGAACAAAACGCTCAACCTAAAATAGTTTCATCTTTAGATCAGGAAAAGGAAATAGATGAAGTCATTACATCGGCCTCAAATAATGCAAAGGGTATTAATGAAATAAAGAGGAAAGATGTTGTACATTCGACAAACACAACAACAACACAAGTACGTGTAATTCACTATGATGAGAATGTTCTGGTTTCAGAAATTCAGAAAGTACACGATTCTCGTTATCAGAAACCAGCAGATGAAAAATGCATTCAACGTGACCCACAATGTATCGTGATTGGGAATGCAAAATGTGGCACCAACGAAGTGCTTGATTTCATGCATTTGCATCCTAATATTGTAATCAAAACTGGAATTTCATATGAATACCGTTATTTCGTAAAGCCTGTTGCAACTAAGAGACCCAAGGAGGACATGCCGTGCAGTTATTCAAACCAGATAACTGTCTTCAAAAATGCTGGATACTTCAGACACGCAAACGTGCCCGAGAGACTGTACAACTTCAATAAAACCTTGAAAATGATTTTAATGGTTCGTGAACCTATTCAAAGATTGATTTCTCACTTAAGAAAAAATCACATTTAGTTAAACCCAACTATTCTGCTATGCCAGCTCTTGACGATAACGTTGCAAACACAATTACAGGCGAAGTTAGAACGAACAAGAAGGAAGTACAATCTTCAACGTACGACATCTCAATGCTGAGATATTTGAAGTACATTTCCCTCGAACAGATACTTATCATTGAGGCTGAACAATTTAAAGAAAATCCAGCTGGAGTTATGTATCAAATTGAGGATTTTCTTGGACTGCAGCATGCTATTAAGAAAAATGACTTTGCTTATAACGAAGAAAAGAAGTTTTACTGCGTCAAATCGGCTGACGGAATGGCCTGCTATGGTCATCACCGAGGAAGAGTAGAACTGAAGGAAATTCAATCGGAAACTCGTAAAAAGCTGACCGAATATTTCAATCAACATAACGAGAACTTCTGCAAGATTATTAGCCAAAGGTTCTATTGGTGAATACTAATTGGAATATCAAACATGCAGACTAGGCAGAACGATGTTTGCAGGGTGCATGTTTTAGTAACTTATGTCTTGTGGTTGGTTAATGGTTTTATGACTGACAATGCGGGAGTATCTTATATTGTATATTTCGTATGTTTTGACATTAACTCAGGCCCATTCGTGACGCTTATTCAATGTTTATGTTAATAGATCAAAATTGTAAAAAGAATAAAAAAAGACAATGGTATAGGCAGTCTTGTAGCCTATTATTTGTGTATGTAAGACCAAAAGCAAGGTTTGTTTCTGGTCTTCCGACCGACCGTAGTTTTAGATCCCACCTAAAAAAATGTATATATTGTTTAAACATTTTAAGGCGTGTAAATTTCAGTGTAGCGGACCACCTTTATTATGTAAAAAAAAACATGCTTTTATTCTTGATCTGAATGTAGTATATTTAATCATTATTTCTGCGATGTTATAGAATTACAACACGTCTATGTTTTATATAATTGTTGACCCATCATTAACGTTCATTACTTCGCAAAAAAATGAAAAACAATCCTTATAATTACAAACGTATATCAATGATAATCTTTGCTGACCGTCCATTTCAATTCAAATGCCCAGAAGCTCTAAATTAAATTCAGTGGAACCGTTCAGCCAAACCATGCATTTTCAAATTTGAAATCTACTCCGCCCAAAGATATAGGCCTAGATCTTTACAGTACGTTCTCTAAACAAAATATGTTTCTTGTGGCGTAGCTGCTTTTAGGCACTGCTGACCCCGGCCGAAAACCTTTTCCCTAAAATGTTCTCTAAAATCCCCAAATGTGCATACTCAAACTCGTCAGAGTGCACAATTTTATCAGCGAAAACAGGTTTAACATGTCGGTTGTTCTTATTGATTTAGTTTTTTGCAGTAATAGACATACACAATTCAATAACGTTACGAGTGTAATATTAAGCTAAAGTGCTTACCTTTACTGAGTAAATTTATACTATTTCTATTCCACGTCTGTTTAAATCCACTGTTTATTTACTTTCATTCTGTGACGTTAACGGTTTAAACAAGTGACGTCATGTAACATTTTGTTACGTCATCGTGGAAGCGCGGAAGCCGGAACCGTCCCATATTGTTTTCCTGATATAGTGTTTGGAAGCCCGAGCATACCCAGGACCTCAAATCAAATGTGGGGCTTCCACTTTAGTCTATTTTGACTTATTACTGAGAAATAACAGGACACTTTTAGGAATGAGTTACAAATCAAAATGCAGTAAATATGTGTATTGTTCGCAGTTTGTAATTATTAAGGAATAATTCTAAATAAAGCAAAATCCTACCTACCTACCCTTGAAAAATAAGACCAGAAACAGAAAAATACTTTGTGTGAGTCAAAATCGTATGCCACAAACAAACTATCCGTTATTAGGATTCTTCTCAATTTAACAACGTTACTTCAATTACGTACATTACTTTATTGTCCAAAACATAGGCTCAGATGCTAATGCGGAAATGAACTAAATCCATAAATTAAGCGATTAGTTTTAACTCAAGACTGATGGCGACATGAACTTAATATTATCCGACATTTAAACGATCCGTTTTGACGCAGGACTTGTGAGTCGGTGACCTTAATCCGTTCCTTCGGTTTAGCGATACATTGTAACGCAGGACCTGTGGTACAGTGGTCCTATTGTAAGCAGTTTGGCTTAGTAGTCTAGAGATCGTGCGTTCTATCCGAGCCAGAACCGAATTTGGATTTATTGTCGAAATTTCTTTGAACGAATTTTAAAACTCTGGTCTAGTATGCTAACATGCCCATGCATTGCAGCGAGGGAAAAACACGCTCATCACTCTTTCTCAAATGAATTGGGATTTCAACGTTCCCTTGCCTAGAGATATCTTATTAAATGTCAGTCTATGGACACCCTGAATTACAAGAGAACAATCATAGACTCCTACTACATCGGTAATTTTGGGACGTATGAACTTATTTTCCTTGTATTCTAGTGAAATTGAAGACAAATGAAATGTTCGATACTGTCGCTGTTTTAATATTTTACTTTCCAACACATCTACTGAATTGATTACATATGAAAGTAACACGTGTTTAATACAATGTGCTATATTACACTACTCCTATTAAAGTAACACGTGTTTAATACAATGTGCTATATTACACAACTCCTATTAAAGTAAGTAATAGATAGAGTATGGTTTCATTGAGTTGGTTCATTTAAACATCGAGATGGGCGTAGCCCGTCGAGGTGTTTAAATTAACCAACGAGATGAAACCATACTCTATTTGTTTTGTAGCATGTCCATTTCAGCTCTATTTCAGTTATTCTAACTGTTATTCTCACTGTTATTCTCACAGTTATTCTGACAGGTCTTATTTTTAAGTAAACGATTTACACCTGCGCCTGAACAAAGAAAAGTGTCAGTGACCATGCTACAACACGTGTTTAATACAATGTGCTATATTAAACTACTCCTATTAAAGTAACACGTGTTTAATACAATGTGCTATATTACACTACTCTTATTAAAACATGGTAAGGATAAACCTTAAACAATCGGAGCGTTTTTAAATATTACCAATAGAAATAAATTCTGTAAAGGTGATCCCTTGGACGCAACAACCACAAACAAGAGAGAAACGTAGTAGACTCGGTTTTATTGAGTCTGATCATGAGCGGTATTATACGATGTGTCGCCAAGTGTTGGGAAATGCGTACACATACAATGAACATGATATAAGCAATACTGAGTCAATGTTTACCGTTGAATCACAACGCTGTGCATTACATATCATCATAGCAAGCGATAACTGACCTAGATAATAACGCTTCTGAAAACAGATTGAGCGAAAGTCAAATGAATTGACAGAACTAAATAGAAATAAATGTTCGCTACCTGGCCAGTTCTTAACTATGTTGATGCCCACGTGTACAAAAATATCATAAGAAACCATCATACTCAGGTAACAAAACGAATAATTGTAACCAATGAAATATCCGATACTGAAATGTTCGCTTTAATTAAAAGTATGATAGTGCGTGGTCAGTTTCTACTCCGACGCAAACACTGACGTCACAAAAGGGGACGTTGTTAGAAATAGGGTTACAGTATACAGGACATACAGCCACATGGCGGAGTTTTGAAAATCGGAGACTCATTATATTTATTATTCTGTCTTTTTTTCTGTTCGATGAAATATTTTGTAAATGTTGTGTTTATTGCAGTGTCAAAATATTGTATTTACTAACTTGCATACATTTTTAATTGAAAATACACTGTAAAACGCTTAATATGCGGTGAAATGTCCGCTACATTGACAAATGATTTAACACTCGTGTTATAGTTTATTACATATAATTCCTTTTTTTGAAGGAATGTTTCTCTCTCGAAATGTAATACACTCATCCTTGTTATTTTAATGCAATTAGACATAAAGTATAATTTTAGCTGTGTTGTTTATTGAAAACAAAAACAATATTAATCTACATTTGTTTCAAACTAAGGTGTACCTGTTGTTAGACATTATTATAACATTTACCTTACCAAATTAAAGATTACATAATTGTATTCTAAATTTCGCAATTGAGTTATTGATTATTTATATTTAGTAAAATATGCAATATTATGTGTATTATTTAAACTAACTGAACTTTTATGAGGTAACTATGGCAATATCGGACATTTCAATAAAAGTAGCGGACATTTCAAAAATGCTACAGCTAACTTGAACGTTGCTGATAGTAACATTCAACATGTTTAAACCATCACAAATATCAATAATTAACTATATTTCATCATTTCAGTTAAGAATGATCAAAGAAATACAAAAAGATCGGACAGGGAAAGTAGCATTAAAGGAGGACAGTCAACCACTAAACACAGAAACAAACACGCAAACAGACAAACAAGAAGGCAAAGGCAATATTAAAAGCAAAAGACAACACAAACACAAAAGGGTTGACAATAGGGCTACCGCCTTGGAACGGTCAGTGGCAAAGTAGGCCACTGGGGGTTTAAACCGGTTCTAGGGTGCACCAAACCTCACACTTACCCTATTGTCATCCCATTAAAACAGGACAGTGTAAATAAAGAAATTCCCGCCATGATCTAATCTCTAACCAACAAGGCAGCATCAATAGGCAATATAAGTAAAACACAAATATGCTCGTATAAATATGATACAAAAAGAAACAATAGCCTAGAAAGCCACAATGAAGGTACTCAATGACTTGGCAGAAGCCAGAGCAGTAAGAGAATAAATCATTAAGGGCACGACAAGAAAATTTAATGGACAAACATCAAACGCCACCATCCCAATGGGCTTTAGGTAGGCGTCATCATAGGGTCCATAGTCTGTCCGGTCATCGTACAATTAAAGAGGAAAGCATAGTGGCGAACTGTAAAAGGGTCCACCACCAAGCATGCAGTACGTTGCAAAATGATAGGGTCATAACCTCTTATGAAAGTGATCATGACCTAGAATCTTATGAAGTTTATAAATCACATCACCATAGAAGTCAGGTTGTGATAGTCCTAGTCGCAGAAGAGTCCTTAAATTACTCTTATATTTAGAAAGAAGATCAGCGTTACGATAATAAAATGTTGCAAAGGTTTTACGAAGTTTATGGTAACGGTAACCCTGACTGAGTAATTTTTTAGTTCTACACAGATTACGAATATTAAAGTCCTCAACTCGAGTACAAGCTCTAGAAAAACGAAAGAGTTGAGACACATACACCCCATAAGAAGTTGCTCGGGGAACATCCCCATCCAAGTGGGGATATTTAACAATGTCAAAATTAAAATCATCTCTCTTGTCATAGATTTTGCTAATTATTTTACCATATTCAATCGAGAGATCTAAATCAAGAAAAGAAGCGTTATTATCAGATATATTTTCTTTATTAAGCTGAAGTTATTTAGGATAAATATTATGAACCATAGTTGGAAAGAAAGGGTTGTCAATGTTCAGTATGGCATCCAGATACCGAGAGGTGTCATTAAAAGCTTCAATAACATCTGCCTGGGTATCTGGTGAAAGACTCAACATGAAATCTCTTTCATAGCAAAATAAAAACAGATCTGCGACAAGTGGTGCACAGTTCGTACCCATAGGGATACCAACAATTTGTCTATAAACGGTGGTACCATACCTGATGAAAATATTATCTAATAGGAAGATGAGTGCTTCACAAACTTCATAGCAAGTCCACATAGTATAATTGTCTAAACTGCCGTTAGTAAAAAACGCTTTAATATTATTACATGCCAAAAATGTAGTATTTTCTCTAGGGAATGTTTTTTGAATAAGAGAAATTAGCTTATCTTACATAAGGTGATGTGGTAAGGTTGTATATAGTGTAGAGAAGTCATAAGTGCTAATTGATGAAACTTGACCTTTATTGAAAATTTTATCCAGAACGTCTCCTGAATTGACCAAAATAAATTAATCCCAGAGTTTTCATAAGTTTTATCACAATATAGATTAACGTGATCTTTAACGGCAGTAAGACAAGAAGTTAAATGTTTGGAGATGTTTGTTGTGGTGCAGGCACTAGAATTATAAATAAAGCGAGCCTTATATGGATTTTTATGTAATTTAGGAATCCAGTACATGGTAGGCAGTTTATTTTGCTTATCGTTTACACCACCCTTGAAAGTAGTGCACCGAGTGATATGTGCGGAAACAACATCAGCCTCAGTAGAATTAACTGGAGTATACGAATTGGTGCTGCCGAGTTCCAGAGATAAAACATTGACGTAATGTAGGCGTCAAGCAATAATGCCATTATTAGCTGCTTTATCTGCAGGAACTAAAACAAATTTGTTATGAAATTCCTGAATTCCCGATTTTAAATTACGAAAGGAAAACCTAGGTCTCGGAGGAAGTAAAGAGGGTTAGCATTATAAAAGTTAATACGTGTATCTATACTTTTCAGAATTGACTTTTTCCAAGTAGAAAGTGAGTTTGGGTCCGAGTCCACAGGTGAAATATGCAGAGACTACAGAAAAAATACTAAGGGGTAAAACTAAATAAAGAAAGCTAAAGAAGAAGGAACACATATTGTCTATATATAACAATATATATAGGTAACGGTGTATTAATGTAACATATTCCATCCGATTAGCTCGGTCGGTAGAGCAACGGAACATTTGTCTGAAGGAGCTGGGTTCGAGCCCCGGTCCGTCCACAATTTTCTAACCTGTGAAATTTGGAGATGCCGGCATGACCTTTGACTAAGTAGACTGCGATAAACATGCAAACGATTTTCTGCAGCCATGTAAATTCGAAGAATAATTCCTATCCTTAGGGATAATATGTCGGTTCATAAATATATAAGAGGATATATTGCTATAGTATTGTTCTGGCGGTTAGCTCAGTTGGGAGAGCAACGGAACGGTAGTCCGAAGGTGCAGGGTTCAAACCACAGCCCGGTTACATATATATATATACAAATAGTGTTAGCCCTGCGACGCACACAGTTCTACTGGTTATTTCTAGGAAGTCATTGTGTTGAAGTGTTTGGTTATTATCTCTTTCGAAATAAAAGTGAAATTTGAAATGTCTGATACTTATTATTATATAACCCTTTTAAAATAAAGCGACCAATTCGACTCAGATTTTGAAGATGTATTGAACACATAATTATATAATTATAAAGAAACCTTAATAGACATCTACTGCACCAAAATGTAATTACTAATGTATGGTTAATCACTAATCAGCAACAACTAAACTATTACCATATGTCAATAAACAACACACTGGGTCTAGTTTCCGAGTGTGTGTGTGTGTGTGAATGTTTTTTGTTTACAGAATTTGAGTCAATTAGGGTGGTTTGTTAGTTGGCTTTATTTAAACTTGTTTCAAATAGATTTTATTGTTTCCTTAAAACTTAATATAATCTGAGTGTACAATCCAAATACATATTGAAATGTTCGATACATTCAGAGACACCATTGTTTTGATCAGCTGCGGTTAAAACTATATTGATTAAAAGTTGTCTCACTAGTTATAGCATATTTCAAATTTGATTCAGTGTCTTTCAAATCATCTTGTTATTTCCTTGTTGGTAGGAAACTACTACAATGTAAACCAATTCTTACAATAAAACGCCTAACGCTACTCCACAAAATTAACCAACATTTTCCATACATACTTTTCAACAATAGCCAAAGCTGTATCTTGCTACATTAGTGTATTGCATACGTTAACGTTCCCTTTAATTGAAAATGTATTTAAAGTTACTGTTATTTTATTAAATCAACATTACACTTGTACAGGTATGTTGTAGTATCGTACATATCTTGTCAGGAAAAAAACAGTATATACTTCTATGAAGACGGTAATCGGTTGGTAAAAATCTATCAGGTCGATGATGAAATCCTTTCAGAAATAAGCTATGTAATTATGTGTTGTACTTAAGAAAGAATGTATAAAGGATTGATCAACTGTTGGTTTAATTTATGACAACTTGTACTTGCTGTAATGCCAATTTATATGAGAATCAGTGTTTAGATATGTCAGCAGGACATACACTGCTGAATATATACCAAACAGTGTACATCGTACTTGTATACAGGTAGCTTTTAATGTGCAATAATTTTCTAGAAATAATGCTTGTCTCTTTTGGGGCTGGAACGCACTATATTATAATCTAATAATTTACATACACAGATTTGAACATAACTCAAGATGTATATGTAAAGACCATCGTGTCGCACATACATTAATTAAACAGGCCTGATGTTTTTTTTAGTCAAATTGCATTAGGACAAACAATAGAATTTCATCTCAAAAGAACTGTTTCTCGATAGTTAGTATGCTTATTTTAGATAGTTTTGGTGCAATGATTCTTTAATGTCAGACTGCAATTATAGCGTATTTTATTGGATCTGTACAGTTCTGCTGAGAAAGAAGGTACCTGAGATGAAATCTTATCTTGGCAGTCACTTCCTATCCCGTCAGGTAGAACGTTTTTGATGACGTCAGCACCTTTTTTGATGACGTCAGAGTTTATTTGATGACGTCTGGGTATTTTTGAACGTCAACAAATGGCAAAATTGTAAATTAAATGAGTTTAATCGATCAACATGATAAATACAATGGGAACTTCTACTCTATAACACTGTAATGTATATGTCAAAGGTTATGTTTATGTTTGCAAAATGCGTTTTCTCGCTTCAGCACATGATGGTTACCACTACATCATGTATTAGTTTTATCATGTTCGGCACGAAATAAGTGATTTTCTGTCGTCATTTTCAGTTTGTTCAGCCTTGCTTGATAAACATGTTACATATATATTAAACTGCTCATCGGTGACTCATTGAAATGCATGTCTAAGTACGGTGGTACCATACCTGACGAAAATATTGGTTTTGTTGGTGTTTAGGAAAGGACACTTTCTCATAGCCTTTACCATTAGATTGAGACGTAAATGGGGCGGTCTTGACGTAAATGGGGCGGTCTTGACGTAAATGGGACGGTCTTACCAATCCAAGCGTATCCTCCGAGCACGCTAACGAACCATAGGAATATATTCGTAAACACGGTAATGGCAGGTTCTCGGATTTTTTGTTTCATTCCTCCTTTCTCTGGGGCGGCTCTAAATAACCTACAATGTGTTAAACATAGATATAATATATTTAGCCATATATACAAGGTCATTTTAATTAATACAGAAGGTTGCAGGTTGTTTGAACATTGTTTCTAAAATAATTGTCGACATACTTTATTATAACTATACTTATTATTATATATAAACAAACGGTATTTGTAATTAGACGTATTATCTGATCATGATAAGATTATTGATAATAATACCATTGGAGAGCTTAGCAACTAAAATCAAGAATATAGGTGCTATGAACCGAGATACAATAGATAAAAACAACCAGTTTTAAAATTTCAGCCATAAATGCATCGTGTAACATGGACACACTAATGTTCACATTCAGTAGATCCCACATTTCTAAAAACGGATAAGGTTTATATTCTCAAAATACTTTAACGAATTGTATATTGAACCGGATTAAGAACAAACGTCATCGACCCAGATGTTTCTGCGGAAAATACTGTTTCGAGATCTATGATCCATTAATACAAACATTGGACCCTGGTTCGGTGTCATATTCCTTCGATATGTGTATACCAGGGAAGTCACATCTTGAACATTTGTCAAGTACAAAACACGTCAATATACTGATAAAGTATATACATATACTTCATGTCAACACCTGTGATATTCCGCAGTCCATCTAAACAAATTAATTACCAGTTTATGATAATGTGATACATTTCCATATTTGAATGATGCTTTATCAATAGTGAACGCACATATACATTTGGTAGAAAATGATAAGATACAAAAACAAGTTGCATTATGACACGTATACGCGTATATCAAAATATTAATATGCATAGAAGCAGGGGACCAGACGGGTCATGTAGAAAGCATACAAAACAGTGTAAACGACACGTACATAGAATATATATATATAATACAATACATTAAAATATATATAACACATGGATATGTTACGTGTTTTTTAATTTAGTCGTTTGACGGTTACGTGTGATACGCAGGCTTCATAACCTCTGCTCACATCTAAATTACATTTTGTTGTTTCGACCATTGTTTTGTCGTTTTGGGCAAAGCGTTTTGTTAGAAACTGGGACCATACGCCGCTGGGCATATAATGGTGTGAAAATACCTCATTGAAACTTCCATGTTCACCGTCGTATGCATACCATCTTCGGGATGGCTCAAATTTCAGTACTATTGACTTTTTAAATATTGAGTCCTGCACAACCCGGGGCCAGCGGGCGTGAACGGTAGCAAGCACGTTTCACTACCGTTCATGAACAATATGAATCAAACCGAGACTGCAATGTGTTTTGTATTTATCATGTTGGACGATTTCCATATTTCTCTCTGTTCATACTTATTAAATAACACAATAAATTTTACATTATTTCTCTTGTGTTTTTTCTGGTGTTTAAAATGAGGTATTAACGGTTAAAGGGAGTACATCAGGCTTTTCAAAGGGGTCTAAGGGTCCGACTTAACATTGACAAATAATGATATCTTCTATTTTAAAGCACCTAAACATAATGAATGATCCTAAAAATGACCCCTTAGTTACAAGGAAATTCATTCTGTACAGTAATACGTGCTATCCTAGGTTACGCACCAGGGTTAATTTCAGCAGTGTATGCCCGATTCCGTCCTAGCTATATGGTGTATTGGAAGTTTAAACCTTAACAATATGGTTCGAACATCATATTTTGATGGATATAAGTGTTTTATCATGAAATGGAACATTTTTATAATTTAAGATATTTCTAGAAAAATCCTGATGTACATGTACTCCCTTTAACGGACGTGACATGATATGGCGTTGCGAGAGGTATTGATAATACATAATCCAAGGGATTCCCTGTTCTGTAATTATTGACATTCACACTAGCGTTTGTTATCTGCTGTGTAGCATTGTAAAATGTCGCCCCCACTATGATTCAGTAGTGCGTTTACTTACTGGTCCTTTAGTACATTAACATAACCAATCATTGTGGTTTTAAAGTAAACTACCGTGAGACGTGATGCACCTTATATTATAATGAAGCAAAACAGAAATGAATTCCATGTACAATATGCTGCTGGTGGTAATCGAATGGTATATGGCTACGTAAGACTAACACAACACTTAACACAGCAAATAGTATTCCTTAAACGTTTCATTATTGACAGAGTACGCGTTTGGCTCAAGCATGTGATCAAATTTAGGGTGTAAACTTTTGCAAACTCTTTTCGTTATAGACAGTACTGAAAAGGCTCAATTTTTCAAAGAGTAACTTCAACATTTATGAATTTCTTGATACAAAGTTTACTGTGAGTAAAACGTCTACAAAATCACATTTGTGTCCTTTCTCTAACTGCAACTTTTTTCGTGGGATTCTTAGGAATATTATGTGGAATTAAGTGTGCAGTATATACAATATATAGCGTAAAGTCCCGAGTTGCGTTACGTTTTTGCTTCGGTATATATGTAATATACAGACTCAATAAATAAATAATACATAGACACAGGGGATCCCTGTTCAGTAAGTATTGACTTTCACACTACCATTCTGTATCTGCAGTGTAACGACTGTAAAACGACGCCCCCACTATGAAGCAGTTTGTTTACTTTCTTTTAAATAAGAATATTATTTTATTAAAGCAACCAATCACTGTGGTTTTAAAGTGAAATACCATGAGAGGTGATGCGCCTTATATATTATCTCATATACAGACTCAATAAATCCGAGTCTGTTACGTTTCTCGTTAGTTTGTATTCGTTACTTTCAAGGAATTACCTGTTCAGTAATGTATTTACCTTCACACTGAAGCATTCGTTATCTGCTTGATAACGGCAGTAAAATGTCGCACCCACTATGATTCAGTTGTGTTTTTACTTACTGGTCCTTTAATATATTAAAGTAACCTGTCACTGTGGTTTTAAAGTAATCTACCGTAAGACGTGATTCACCTTATATTTTACTGAGGCGAGAAAGAAAGAAATTCCGCCATATATTGTATGTAGAATATGCTGATATTGTTAATCCATGGCTAAAACATCACATAACGCAGCAAATAGTATTTCTTCAAAGTTTTATTATTGACAGAGTACGCGCTTGTCTCAAGCATGTGAGCAAATTTAGGATGCAAACTTTTGCAAACTCATTACTTTACCTACAGTACTGAAATAGCTCACTCTTTCAAAGAGGAACTTCAACATTTATGAATTTCTTGATACAAAGTTTACTGTGAGTAAAACGTCTACAACATCAAATGTGAGTCCTTTCTCTAATTAACTGCAACTTTTTTCTTGGGATTTCAGTATATACAATATATAGCGAAAATTCCCGAGTTTCGTTTCCTTTTCACTTCAGTATATATCTAATATACAGACTCATTAATAATACATAGTCCAAGGGAATCCCTGTTCAGAAAGTGTTGACATTTACACTAGCGTTCTTTATCTGCAATGTATCGGCTGTAAAACGTCGCCCCGTCTATGAAGCAGTTTTTTACTTACTTTAGTATATTAAAGCAACCAATCATTGTGGGTTTAAAGAAAAATACTGTGAGAATTGATGCACTTTATATACTATCTCATATACACACTCAATAAAACCGAGTCTTCTGCTATCCTCTTTAGTTTGTACTCGTTATTTCCAAGGGATTCCCTGTTCAGTATGTATTGACATTCACACTAGTATTCGTTTACTGCTGCGTAGCGGCTGTAAACTGCCATCCCCACTATGACTATATTTGAGCACAAAGTAGAATACCACTTAAGCCGGTATTAGTGGGTATGATAGGTGATGCATCTTAATTTGCCACTAATGTACAGACACCTATTCTACTTTTTCTTTGTTCCGAAGGGACGCCGTTTTCATTATGTATCGACGTTCAAGCTGGCGTTTGTTTAATGCTGTGCTTCAGCTTTACAAAGTTGTACCGACTATAAATAAGTAGTGTTATTACTAATTGGTCTTTTGGGATCACAAAGCTCATTCAATGTGGTTTTAAAGTAGAATATAATATGTTAGACTTCTCCAGTACACACTCAATAACACCGATCCTGTCAGTTTTCTCTATCGGTTCCAAGATATCCATTTTCAGCACTTATTGCAGTACATATGGCATCATCTTAATATTTATAGTGTTGACATATCAGATGATTTAACGTGGAAAGTGCACAGACACACACTCACCAAAACCTAACATTACTCATAATGATACGCAAAAACGTGAAAAAAACCTCTCAGTACCACTTAAGTCTATATAATAAAACACGTTAATGCTTTATTAACCAGATTAGTGATATCAGCTATCATGGAATGCATGACTACATACATACTTTATGATTGACATAGTTGGGAAGATGTTATCATCGCCGAATATGCAGAGAATATCATGTTAGTGCCTGATCATATCAAGTTTATCCGGTTAGGCTGAGAACAAAAATGAGGCCTTATTGTTGTTTCAATGTCATTAAAATCAGACCCTTTATCACGCTATGATACTCTACACTACAAGGATCTGACAACGCTCCATTGAAGGTCACGTCATACTGACCGAACGATTAGCCAATCAGATTTCAGAATACAAAATCACTGCGCATGTGGAGCAGTATATGTCCGTAACGTTTACCTTATAAAACACAAACTAATTGCGCTGACAAACATAATATTGATTAGATCTGTCGTAACCTACAAGGTAGTGTTGTCAGATCCTATAGCGAATAGTATCACAAATGACATATAAGGGCCTATAGAAACCACAGCGTCCAAATGCAATGTCATCGTAGGTCCGCATTGTACTACAAACAAGGAGCAATATTTAATAAATTATACAATGAAAATACAAAATACAACAGAAAGGGTGGTGAAAACAGGGTTACCTACTTGGAAATGTCAGAAGGCAATAAGGCCTACAGGTTAGCTTGAATCGATTTTATGTGTGCACAATCGTCGCTATTATCCTGTCTTCGCGCCTAAGACAGACAAGACAATGTAAAAAAAAAACTACATCCTATCAAAAGGAATTCTCTAACAATAAAGTCCACATCCAGAGAAAATAACAAAAGAAACACTAATAAGTTGTTATATAAAATACAAAATAAGAAACATCTCAGGATATATCCAGAATTGATCTGAACAACCACATCAGTTGCAACCAAAGAGAAAACCAATAAAGGGTACGACCAGAATATCCCAGGGACGAAAGCTCATGCACCTACCTTCCTTGATCGGAGTTCCAGTAGCTGCAATGGTAGTCCCAAGAGTTTGTCCAGTCATCACACAAGGTAGACGTGAAGCGTACTGACTGACTGTAGAGGGGTCAATAACTAAACACGCAGTGCGTTGTAATACTAAAAGGGCGTACCCTTTTCAGACGTACTTCCCGATTAATTTGTTAAAGTGGTCAGGAAATCCTCCAGATCCCTTTAACTTACGATGTTTATAGGCCACATCTCCATAAAATAATGGTTTTGATATTCCTAGCCGCAGAAGAGTTTCAAGGTTGGTGTTGTACTTCTCCAGTAGGTTTTCTTTGCGGCGGTAGAATTTTGAGAAAGATCTACGTAGTTTGTGATAACGAAAACCCTGCTTAAGAAATTTACTTGTAAATACTTGATTTCGATCATTAAAGTATATAGCATCATTACATGCTCTAGCGAAACGAATGACATATGTAACATACAAGTTACTATGTGGCGCACGACGAGGCATGTCATAAGTCATTCACGTCATACGACTCCCTCACAGGTTGGATCAAACACTAGCCCGTGAGATACTGGACGACGAACCTGACGCTGATGTGCCAGCACACAATGAGCATAAGAACCAGGTAGTGTGTGGTCCCGTTTCTTGGTCCTCTTGAAACAAGTCCTAGTGATCTTGAAACGGCTCTTGAAGTTTCCCGTAGAACTAGAAAGGCCCCAGAATATTTGGAAGATTATTGTTCTGATACACTTAGTAAAACATTCAAAATTGTATTATCGTAACCGTGATCTTCTTTCCAAATATAAAAGTAATTTAAGAGCTCTTCTGCGACAAGGACTATCACAACCTTACTTTTATGGTGACGTGAATATAAAATACTGTAGCCCAACTCATCCATAAAGTCTGATTTATCAAAACATAGATCCTACACTCATTCAAATATCCAATGAGTATTTCTTAATAATTAATATGCTAACGCTTACAGCGTATCATACCAAAATTAGTTTCAAGCAATGTTTCGACTGTTTTTAGGAATATCTGCTAAAAGGTGTATGTAAGATGTTATACCTTCATTGTGTATACATGCCGGTACATATTTAGTCCTAATATATATTAAAAGTCAATCTCTTCAGGGATCACCTTATTATTTTATTTCTTATTACTATTAATTGCGTAAGAGATGCATGTTTAGAAACAATGCATATACTTAAGATAATTATTCTTTAACTCATATATAGAGTATCGATTTATTCCGTTAAAAGGATAAAACATTGTTGAGTATGCTATTGAATACCTGTGCATGTGCTATGTATAACGCAAGGGTGTTTTGTATAAGGTTCATTAACGTATTGAACCCGCAGATCATTTAATATAATCTAAACAAATAGTACTAGTACAATATACGCGGTTCATTAGTATTGAACTCTCAGAACGTCTAATGCGAGCCGAATATCTTTCTTTGGTACTAGCTTAATTGTAAAAGGTTCAGCGAATGTTCTGAACCCACAGACTTTTAAAGTATTGTGTGACCGATATACGGTTCAATACTATAGCATGTATAGTATGTAGTGACCGATATACGGTTCAATACTATAACATGTATAGTATGTAGTGACCGATATACGTTCAATACTATAGCATGTATAGTATGTAGTGACCGATATACGCTTCAATAACATGTATAGTATGTAGTGACCGATATACGGTTCAATACTATAGCATGTATAGTATGTAGTGACCGATATACAGTTCAATACTATAACATATATAGTATGTAGTGACCGATATACGGTTCAATACTATAGCATGTATAGTATGTAGTGACCGATATACGGTTCAATACAATAGCATGTATAGTATGTAGGTACCGATATACGGTTCAATACTATAACATGTATAGTATGTAGTGACCGACCAACAGATCACGTAATGTAATCTAGAAAATGATTACTAGTACAATATATATAGTTCATATTTAACTGAACCCTCAGAATGCATAATGCGAGCTGAAATATCTTTATTTAGGTACTAGTTTAATTAAAATGGTTTAAATGTACTGAACCCATTCTGTGTGGATCTTCGGACAGACTATCCTATTTGTATGAAAGTAAAATGTGAACAATTTGCTTAACACATTTCACCTTGATAAATCCCCACTGAGAGTATACCCTCTTGATTAACAGTCAAACGAAGGTGTGAAACTTCTATCTTCAGAACATGCCGAAGCACTACAGGTGTCTAGATGCAAACAATGCATCCATATTTCTGCATCATTAGTATTGATCAAGTATGACTATTTTTTTAAAATTTAAGAAATACCTGATGTAAGAAAAATATTTATTTGGATAGAGAGAACTTTCTTGCATACCGGACAAGGATATCCGTTATTTTACCGGGGCTAGATATTTCCATCTCACCCTAGGGTCGAGATAAAATTCACGCGCGCCAACATCCGGCATGCAGAAAAACATGAAAAACGTTGGTAGCTGGCGGCGTCAACGCACAACATGTCTCTGATATGCAAGAAAAATAATCTGTCATGGGTATTCGGTTCAGATAGGGAATTCCAACCATCGGTATAAGTGTTTTAATCGGAACCTCGGCGGAGCCTGGGTTCCGATAAAATCACTTATACCTCGTATTGAAATACCCTATCTTCACCGGATACCCATGAAAGATTCTTATAATATTACACATCACATATCCATTAATAGCATTTGCTATTGTAAAGCGTGATTCTTAAAAGTCTACTCTCCTATCTTATGTATTCAGAATAAGGTTATTATATTAATGATACTACTATACTGCAATATCAATCACATAATCTCTGTGATAAATAAATGGACATATATATATTTATTTTCTAAAAATAGGCTTGTGGCATAAATGAAACCATTAACACACTCCAAAATAAAAGGAGAAATTCCGGGTTGTCTCCTTTACCCTGTGAAATGGCCTATATTGCAGTTTAAGTAGAAACTAGGTCATTTATATCAGAGAATTTTCGCTTCATTGTATATCGTATAGGAGAAATTTCTATTCAAATGCTACAAGAGAATATTTTCTTCAAACCAAAAACGCTACAAAAGAAATTTTTCTTCAAGCCAAAATGCTACAAGAGAAATATTTCTTCAAGCTAAAATGCTACAAGAGAAATTTCTCTTAAAGCTAAAACACTACAAGAGAAATTTCTATTCGAAAAAGAGTATGATAATGGACCTTTGGAAATGGCCAAAAACGACACATACGAAATATTGCAGTCTCGGTTTGATTGAGACTGTTCATGAGCGATAGTGAAATATGCTAGCTACCGCTCACGCCCTCTAGCCCCGGGTTGAGCAGAACTCAATATCAATAAAATCAATAGTACAACATTTTAACCATCCCGAAGATGGTATGCATATGGCGGTGGACATGGAGTTTATTGCTTCCCCATGTCGTACGGTGTATGGTCCCAGTATCTAATAAAAATAAATGCCCCGAAGAGCAAAATAAACATAATGGAATTTAGTTGGTAGCAGCGGTTATGAAGCCTGCATATCACAAGTAACAGTCAACAGACTCAAGCCTAAAGAGAAATTTTTCTTCCAGCTAAAACGCTACAGGAGATCTTCAAGCTAAAACGCTACAAGAGAAATTTCTCTTCATGCTAAAGCACTAAAGCTAAAATGCTACAAGAGCAATTTCTCTTCAAGCTAAAAACCCTACAGCTAAAACCCTATAAGAGAACATTCTCTTCAAGCTAAAACGCTACGGGAGAAATTTCTCTTCAAGCTAAAACATTACAAGAGAAACTTCTCTTCAAGCTAAAACGCTATAGTTAAAATCCTACAAGAGAAATTTCTCTTCAAGCTAAAACGCTACAAGCAAAATTTATCTTCAAGCTAAAACCCTACAGCTAAAACCCTACAAGAGAAATTTCTCTTCAACCTAAAACTCTACTGGAGAAATTTCTCTTCAAGCTAAAACGCTGCAAGAATATTTCTCTTCAAGCTAAAACCCTACAGCTAAAACCCTAAAAGGGAAATTTCTCTTCAAGCTGAAACGTTAAAAGAGAAATTTCTCTTCAAGCTGAAACGTTAAAAGAGCAATTTCTCTTCAAGCTAAAACGTTAAAAGAGAAATTTCTCTTCAAGCTAAAACGCTACAAGAGAAATTTCTCTTCAAGCTTAAACACTACAGGAGAAATTTCTCTTCAAGCTAAACTGCTACAAGAGAAATTTCTCCTCCAGCTAAATCCTTACAGGAGAAATTTCAATTCATGCCTAAATGCTACAAGAGAAATTTCTCATCAATCTGAAACAGATAGGTCCATATTTTTCATTTGTTATTAATTAAAAGAAAATAGCAAAATGTCAAGAAACAAAATATTTCGTAAATGGCAAACACTTTTTATTTTGGTAAGTTTTGAAAACAAATTGAGAAGTATAAACAAGTGTATTTATATTCCTTGTATAACCTTTGACAACTTTTTTAATATTTAATTTCAATTCATTTAATGTAAGCCTAATACAGGGATACAAGTGCATGATATATTACACATATGGATAAATTGAACCATATCTATACATAATGGTGGTAATTAATCTTGGTTATCAATACTAAGATAGGTCAACGAATGTGTTCCTTTAACATTGACCGGTCAATGAATGTGCTGCTTTAAAATAATACAATTGAAATAATATAAAGCCATACATTTCTTTCACACATAGCAAAACTTGTTAATATTAGAGATATGTATGGACATATAATACAGCAATCTATAACTAAATGCTTTGGACATGTCCATTGTTTTTGTCAGATATGTTCTAACATTGAATTTCTTTACATGCATATGTGTACGTCCTTTGTTTTCAAATTGTGTGTTTGTTTGTTTGTTTGTTTGTATGGTGTTATACGTCATTTGCAACACATGTAAAGTTATATATGAAGGTCGATTTTTTTGTGTTGGAGGCAGACCACCCGCTTTTCCTGGGTAGAACCTGTACTGTAATACTCCCACCATCCAGAAGAATCGACACTTCCTCACTTAAAATCGAACTCCCAGTGGGATTCTTTTCAAATAACACAAACTCAAATATCTAAAAATACTAGTACATATATACATGGATAGTTTCTTCTGATATACTGAAAATATTTATATACAAGAGACACAATATTTATGCATGTATTCCTTTAGAAAACCTACCTAACTAAAATGTTGCCTTAGTCCTAACAATGACATGGTTGCAATTTTACGATGGTGCAATGGTGAATTGAATTGAATTTGGTTTTAAGGCGCACCAACACATGAAAGGTTATATGGCTTCTAACAGGAATGAACATGTCAGGCTCATCCTCCATGTACATCGAGATAAAATATGGAGAATGAGCCTAGAACCTTCTCACCCTCAACTGCAGAGTTCTGCAAATTCTATTGTAGACACTCCATTTACGTTGGAGCCATGTTTATTGTTTTTCTGCCACTGCTCTAACGATGTGAGCGAGATGGCACCTGAAACAATGCAGGGTCATGATGAAGACCTTTAATGAGCATGAACAAAAAATGATAAAATGAATACTCTTCAAGCTGTTAGGAGTATTTCATTTAAAGACAGACATATTAATAAAATGTATTAGGTCTGAGACTTAAACATCCACATGTGTAAATGGGGGATGGCACTTCCAAAAAAACACATTCACCAGTCACTGAAGTGAACTTAGGATAGGATATATACTTAAAGCCATTAAAACGCAAGTTTGTGTGCACTGATTTTTGCATAATTCGATTTTACTTCTTTCAATACATGAATTTGATCGGTCACCAGAAGTATAGGGAATGTGGATAATTTCTTACATGTACATAACACTACAATCTATCTTGGAGACATTTAAATTACAAATAAACAAACAAAAATAATAAAAAAAACTTGCACTTTTAATGGCGTTAAGTATATAGAGATATTTCATCCATCAACAATCTACAGTCTCATTTTCTAACTGATGTGGCGAAGTTGTAAGTGCAGTTAGGCACCTTCTTAACTTCATTTATACAACTTTAACATCAAGGTAAATTTCAAATCAAAGGAAAAAGACATAAGTATTTATCACATAACTCATGATTTGGGAGAGGAATAACACCACTCTATATTTGTCATATATAACTAGTTATATAAGTATATACGTATGCAAATAAGCCTAGTATGCACTGTCAAACAATCGATAATGACTATCCCAATTCCAACGGTTTATTTCAGTTTCGCATGTTAAACGACAGACAAAATGCAATAAAAGTCGATATGTGAGTTATGTGACAAATAGAATCTAACAGTCGTTCTTATTCAATATTGAATTTATTAAACTCGATAGCAAAAATGATATAATATTCGGCATTATCCTCGCATTATATCATTTTGCCAACTCGTTTAATAAATTCAATAATGAATGAGTTCAAATATTCTAAAGTTATATTATTTACATGAATGAACGACCTTTACATTTAGGACTTGTAACACGTTTGATTTAAAACTCATCTTCGTTTTGTCTTGTACTTGCTGTTCATCCATATAAACAAATCCCTTTTCAACATATTTTTCTCACACATGTCAACCACTAATCTCTGTAAAAGAATATCGTTGTTTTGTTAACACGTTATAACCCTACATAATAGACAAATGACATTTAAGAACTCCTAAAACACATTTTATTTTATGATGTAATATGCTGCAGGACACATCCACAGTCACAGCTGCTACTTGTAGTAAAAATGTCCATGAATAAAAACATTTATTTTGAGGTATGCACTTTTTTTTGCATACACAAATAGAAAGAAAAATGTATACAATTAAAAGTTAAGGATATTCAAGTAGGAGCCTATCTAAGTAAAACCATTAGTAAGACAAATGATGTTGTAGGAAGGAAGTTCATGCACAATAGCATAATAAATAGAATAACTTATTTTATCACATGCCTTACTTTGTTAGACGCAACGAACAAACATTTCTTATAATCTATTGTATGTACACTTGTGTAATACAACCTGGGAAAATTTGGATTGGTTGGTCATAACATGCATTAAATCTGTAACACTATGCTCATATTGTTAACTTAAATTTCTTTATATATAAAAAATTATTGTAGACTTATTATTTACCAACAATTCAAACTAAATAATGTTATACAAGTTGGCTAATAATTGTTTAATAAATTCAGAAAAATGCCGTTTTTTAAATAGATAATATCACAATCTTTGACATAAAATGTTTTTTGTCATATTCTTTGACTTTAATGTCGATGAAATTCTTCAAGGCAAAGCAACGTGCTTCATAAGAACTATGTCCACCTAAAATGGTTGGACTAATAAAAGCTTTTCTCTGTAATAGTTTTCGGGATCCACTTTCAGTGAATAACGTACATAACGTAATACCTTATGCTTTTTCCTTGATTTAAGTTTTATGCCACTTTTCAATGTTAATATTATACCTTCCTTAACCGACATGCCTGTATCAATATCTTCAGGCTCGTTTCTTTCATAATCATTTTGCTCATTTTCTTCATAAAACATATCATCCGCTGCTGGTTATATTATTTCCAGCTGTGATACATAATCAGCAAGACACCAGTTTTCAAGTTGCTTTGGCCTTTTTAAATATCTTTTGATTATATTGTCTGCCTCGATTTCTGTTGAATTGTCAGCCATTTTTTCCAACGCTTCCCTTGATTTCAAAAGGAATGTACGTTTGTCAGGTGGTGAAGTGTTTATGAATACAACATCTCTTGTAGCTTTGGTCATTGGAAGTTGCAGAACAAGGTAGACTTGTTACCAATATGTCTTACTTGCTTCTTTAAATCCATATTTCCTTTTCTTTGCTTTTTTTACATGCTGCACTCATAAGGATGCTCATTCGTCGTTGGGCTTTACTGATGTATGATACAATTCTCTTCGTAACACTCACCCTTCTCATAGGAGTAACACGACAACAACACATACGTTATAAATATATATTTATTATTTATTGGTATAAGCCATTGGACGACCGACTGACTGACCTTATTAACATTAATTAATAACACTTCAACTTATAATACGATACACAAGAAACTACACCTATAAAATATAGCAATCTCTCATCACAGTCTTGCGCCAATCTATTATTGTCATATGACATATGTCAAACTGAATTCAGATCGCTTACGCGAACTATACAGTACATAAGGAGCAAACGCAATACTTCCCGATTTCTGAATAAACTAAGGAGATAAGATTTTATATCTACTATTTTAGCATACAACCATCCCGGCATTCTCCCTTACATAATACACTTTCCTTCGACTGAATTACAAGCAACTTTCAATGGTGATAAATTAAACAAAAACTGTATTAAACAAATGATATCATTTCTAAGATATACAATGTCATCCTTACTGCACCAGTTCCACCAACTACGTCGTACTTTAAACAGAGCACCATCAATGTGATACCGAGCCGTCCGCGAAAAACCCACGTATGGGAAACATGTATCCGATAACATTTTTATTCAAGGTATCACTCAGGATAAGATCTCGGACTTGATCTTTAACTATCAAAAGTACAAACGTTTCAATAATCAATGGAACCAATACAACCCGGACAACACCAACATCCTGAAATGTCTTCAAATCCATAATATGTAAGTTACTGCAACAAGATTTACTAAGAATCTAAAATTTTAACGTGTTAACTGGTCAGTCATCCAACGCTGAATGGCAAAAACTGGCATTCTACATGCCACGTGCACTCCACTGAGAGTGCGCCCCCTATGAGAATCACTCACACGAAGAGAAATTAATTATCGTCTAATTCGCTTCTCTCAAGCGACAATAATTTCATTTCTCTTCGTAACACTCACCCTTCTCATAGGAGTAACACGACAACAACACATACGTTATAAATATATATTTATTATTTATTGGTATAAGCCATTGGACGACCGACTGAACTAAAAGAACGGGCTCAAAATTGTAACAACCAAAATACCAGTATCTAAGTAACTTACATATATGAATTCAAATCTCCATTATAAAACATATAACTTCTGAGACATTTCTAAACTAACATATTTGTACACTATTCCATAATATTTAAACATAAATATATCCTGTGTCTACCCGACACCGACTCCTTTAATATATATAATAAAACAATATCTGTTTAAAACCAAGGTATTGGTACACTAGACCTTACAATTTAAACCTCAATACGTCATGTGTTTATCCGACAGTGAGCCCATGTAATTGATATAAAACAAGTTCTGTTTCAACCAAAATATTACATATACGAATTTAACCATTATTAAACATATAACATACGATACATTTTTAAACCAAGATATTGGTACACTATTCCATAGAATTTAAACATAAATACGTCATGTGTCTACCCGACACTGACTCCGTGTAATTGATATAAAACAATTTGTGTTTAAAACCAAAATATTGGTACAACAAACCTTAGAATTTAAACCTAACTACGTCCTGTGTCTATCCGACACTGAGCCCATGTAATTGATATAAAACAATTTCTGTTTAAAACCAAGATACTGGTACACAAGTCCATATAATTTAAAACATGTTTACGTCCCGTGTACCAACACGTACTACCTGTAATTGATATAAAGCAAGTTCTCTAAAACCAAAATATTGGTACACTAGTCCATATAAATTAAACATAAATACGTCCCGTGTCTAACCGACACCGACTCCATGTAAGTAATTTTACGGACGTTATGTTTCTTACTTTAGCTCTCATGTAAACCTATTTAAATTTCAAGTACCACCCGAATCTTATATTTGTTGGTGTAAGTCGCAGGACTGACCGACTGTACGTACCATACAATTCACAATGCTTTTACAACACATACAATCTAAATTCAAATCATCATCTCAATAACATCATTTATCTGAACCCTTACTAATCTGCATGTTATATCAACTGCTATAATAACATAAAATAAAACTTGCCCCGAGTCCAATGACTCGTAATGATAATTTTATAAAATAAAATTTACAATTCTCCGACCCCGAGTCACATGACTCCCAGTCAGGCACATCTAATCCTGAGTCAAGTGACTCTCCATTAGATTTACAAACGTCTTAACCCCGAGTCACATGACTCGCACTCATGCATCTACTTCTGAGTCCAGTGACTCAATTATATTTGAATCCAGAGACTTTAAGTTATATTACTGAGTCCAGTGACTCTAAATTCTACTTGTGAGTCCAGTGACTCTCAATTATATTCTGAATCCAGTGACTCAATTCTACATATAATTCACAATACGTTTACAACACATACAATCTAAATTCAAATCATCATCTCAATAACATAATTTATCTGAACACCTTATTAATCTTAGTGTTATATCAACTGTTATTATAACATAACATACAACTTTCTCCGAGGCCAATGACTCATAATGATCATTTTACAAAATATAATTTACAATATTCTCTGCCCCCGAGTCACGTGACTCCCAGTCAGGCACATCTAATCCTGAGTCAAGTGACTCTCCATTAGATTTATAAACGTCTTAACTCCGAGTCACATGACTCGCACTCATACATCTACTTCGGAGTCGAGTGACTCAATTCTATTTTGAGTCCAGTGACTCTAAATTCTACTTATAAGTCCAGTGACTCAATTTTACTTCTGAATCCAGTGACTCAATTCTACATATAATTCACAGTACTTTTACAACACATACAAACTAAATTAAAATCATCATCTCAATAACATGAATTATCTGAATCCGTACTAACTTATATCAACTGTTATTATAACATCAAATACATCCCGCAATAACCATTTTGCAGTTCTCTGACCCCGAGTCACGTGACTCCCAGTCAGGCACATCTAATCCCGAGTCAAGTGACTCTCTATTAGATTTACAAACGTCTTAACCCCGAGTCACACGACTCGCACTCATACATGTACTTCTGAGTCCAGTGACTCAATTCTCTCTTGAGTCCAGTGACTCTAAATTCTACTTCTGAATCCAATGACTCAATTCTACATATAATTCACAATACTTTTACAACACATACAAACTAAATTCAAATCATCATCTCAATAACATCATTTATCTGAAACCGTACTAAGTTATGTCAACTGTTATTATAACATCAAATACATCCCGCAATA
Organism: Cyrtodaria siliqua; assembly: GCA_037043455.1. Taxonomy (NCBI): domain Eukaryota; kingdom Metazoa; phylum Mollusca; class Bivalvia; order Adapedonta; family Hiatellidae; genus Cyrtodaria; species Cyrtodaria siliqua. The sequence goes on along the minus strand of JAWPHD010003035.1, from coordinate 30,995 downwards.
ACCATTTTACAGTTCTCTGACCCCGAGTCACGCGACTCCCAGTCAGGCACATCTAATCCCGAGTCAAGTGACTCTCCATTAGATTTACAAACGTCTTAACCCCGAGTCACACGACTCGCACTCATACATCTACTTCTGAGTCCAGTGACTCAATTCTCTTTTGAGTCCAGTGACTCTAAATTCTACTTCTGAATCCAATGACTCAATTCTACATATAATTCACAATACTTTTACAACACAGACAAACTCAATTCAAATCATCATCTCAATAACATCATTTATCTGAAACTGTACTAAGTTATATCAACTGTTATTATAACATCCAATACATCCCGCCTTCCAATGCTCTGACCCCGAGTCACGTGACTCCCAGTCAGGCACATCTAATCCTGAGTCAAGTGACTCTCCATAAGATTTACAAACGTCTTAACCCCGAGTTACACGACTCTCACTCATATACATCTACGACTCTCGATTCTATTTCTGAGTCCAGTGACTCTCAATTCTAATTTTGAATCCAGTGTTATTATAAACAAACTTACATCAAACATGCAAAACTTCAAAACAAAGTGTCTATTACAAATTCACTTAAAATTTTATAATTTCCTTAAAATAAATTCTTACGTCTATAGTCGACCGTACCTTTGACTGCCCGGTTCCTTGCACCTGGCATACGCCCTTTACAACCAAGGACAGGATATATATAGTCACATACTTTATACGCAAAACCAAATGCCTTTCGACAATATTTGCTTTTGTGCTATACAGAGGAGCTCGTATCAGCATTACACATTCTGTTGAATCAACGTCTAAATGCGTGCCCTCATGAAATCATTCGACAGGCAGTTGTTCCAAGTTTTTCCACGCATGTAGCAATCCTCATGTAGCAACAAGGTATACGGAATCTTACAGTCTAAATTCCTGTCCACAAGCAATACCATGACGCGGAATGACACGACAAGCAAGTGTTCCTCCTCTCAAAACGTATAACTTGTTTAAAGTTTTCTTACTGTAACTTTCATTGATAATTGTAACCGGCTGGTACTTCAATCTTAATATGAAATCTGAATTTGCGTCACTGTTCTCTGCCAAAACACTCCAGTTCTGGAACGCAATATCGAAAGGAAATATCTGAAACATATAGTATTAATTATGTATTGTGTATTAAACTGCATGCACACAAAGTACTTGCAATTATATGCATTCACCATTTTTAAAATGATATCAATACTATTATAAGTATTATTTCTCACTGTGCCACATCAGTACCCACGATGTCTCTACCACCAGTGTCATTACCCACATAGGCACTATATGTACATAAATATATACATATAAAAATATAACCAGTCATTTTAGACAGTCATCTATATAAATTCCAGGTATGTTCAAAACATTTTAATATAGGTTTCATTGTATATGGCCCCATTTAAAACTGTCCGTTTCTACAAGTATCTCGCATTTCAAATACGACACCCCCCAGAATACATCAAATGCCTTATTACTTCTCCAATTTTAAAATTAAATATTGCTTTATACATCTTATATTTCACAAACATGCGTCACGAACACGTTGTACCTGGGCATTCGCCCGCGAAGTCTTATTTTCGCAGCAGTTTTAATAGGCAGCTACGCCCGAGTTTTGACCATGTGTTACTTTAAAACATCTATCCATTTCTAACCCTATGCAAATAAGCGCACATAGTAACCGATAACCAGATATCGGCTCGCTGCAACATGGCATACGGCTATTTATCTCACCTATACGGGCAGCTAATAGCACATTTATTTACATATATATTTAACCCACATTTCTTCACACTTCTTACATGAACATGTCAACTACAACATTACACAATATGCATCATCGTCACGTTTCACAAGGCATTATTATATTATTGTTATTATTATTATTATTATTATTATCACTTACATCAGCCTTCTTGCAGTTATACCTAACCCTATGTGCAGATACCCGCACATAGTTACCAACAAGCCGATACCAGCTCGTTGCACGGGCATACGCCCTTTATTACAACCCGAAACACGGTATTATATTCACTTACAAGTATGCAGATACCTGCATGTAATACCAAATGTCATACGGTCTGATATAACCTTATTAGCTACATGGCATAAGCCATCAGTGATTTCGGACAAACAGCCCACCACCCACACGGTATATGCACAAAGTATATGTTTATTATGCCGCACATCGTATTGAGAGGTTCACACAGTATGTTACGCCATTGTGCTTAAATATTCCAGATATGCATAACCAATTTCCCAACATGTATCATAAGCAAGTTGTAATGGGGCATGTCCTATACGTCTACCGTCGCAGCAATTATTAAAGGCAGCCATACCCGAAAGACGTCCATCGTCCCACCACTCAATTACTAAGGAAGACCACCCCTCATTCATTAAAACATATATCCAGCTGGCTTGCGGAACGTCGGTGGTTCTACCCAGGTGCCCGCCCGTGCACGAAAATTGCCCGGAGGGGCACCTGGGGTCTTCCTCCACCAATGGAAGCTGGAAAGTCGCCATATGACCTTAGCTGTTGGTGCGACTATAAAATCCAATTCAATTCAATTCATTAAAACATAAGACAGAGTTATCTTTCTTTTCAGTGAAAACAAAACTATAACGCTTAACTGTGGAAACCAATCTTAGCTTCACTCAACCTGCATGTATAGGGGGGCAGAGGAGCACCACTCATCTTTCATTGCCAAACTGGAGAATTTCACTACCATACAAAAACTACTTATCTTTTGAATTCGTCTTTGTCTTTAATCGTTCCTCAATCGGAACGCGAACCCGGATCTCCGCGACCGTGTCAGATTCTAGCCTATCATCTGTTGAGGACATTACTATTACACATACTCTGCACCGATCATCTCATCATGGATTTCTGAAAATTATCGATACAAGTTTATCTAGCAATCAAATGTACACTCGTCAGCATTTTGATTACAATGCACACTTCACTTGATACACACCCCAGTTACACTGTACTACAGTGATATCCTTTTATTTACCAGCTCTCATGTATAACTGTATATACAATGTACCACGTTTACACAACCATGCATGACGTTCACGTGCAAGCTTACGTATGACAGCATACAACGCTAAAATTGTGTTGTAAACATTTTACAATAATTCACAGCAGCCACGAACTATATCTCATCTTTGCTGTTATCATTTTCTGCGAAAATGTAAACATTTCAGGATATTCATCATGTTCAAAGCTTTTTGAAACCTGAATTAATGAAAATACATGTACGACTGATCATTCGTGTAGAAAACACAAATAAATTATCAAATATTAACCTGTGCCAGCTAAACTACTGATCCTATAAATACCGTTTGTAAATTAACAATACTTATCTATATTTTTCTTTTTCCATTTGTACTAGCGTGTCCGCTGATAATTCTCTCACTGTGTAACGTAATACCACCAAATTTTATCGTGTTAACTGGTCAGTCATCCAACGCTGAATGGCAAAAACTGGCATTCTACATGCCACGTGCACTCCACTGAGAGTGCGCCCCCTATGAGAATCACTCACACGAAGAGAAATTAATTATCGTCTAATTCGCTTCTCTCAAGCGACAATAATTTCATTGTATACAGCACATGCATATGGATCCAAAACAAACTGAAGGTCATGGTTGGCTCCATAAGCTGTTATAATGGGTTTCATGTAGGCATTTATTCTCACCTCAGCAACATTCCTTTTCCAAAACACTTTGGGTCCATCCAACGAACTTTGAACTGCTTTAACATAATCTTCCTCATCCGTATTGAGGTCTTCTAACAACTGTTCGAACGATAAATCACATTCGTTGATCTCATTTAACTTATGCGGGATTGAAACAAACAGTTCTTTGTACCTCTTGATGTCAGCTTGATCTGCAACGAGCGGCTCCAGGATAACTGTTTTCCTCATAAGTGGAATGGGAAATCCGAATCTACAAAGGGCTTTTTCTTTTTTTCTGCACGATCGTGAGTGCTTATGTACCTGAAAATCAACAAGTGGGTCTTGAGTTTTTGAACAGGAAACATACTGGTCAATGGATGATACCACTTCTTCATCTGTGTGTGTTGCATATCCTTGAGCACCTTCAATTCAAATAAGCATGCGAATATGTGGAGACCCTCTATTTTTGGAATTCCACACTATAAAAGTAATCATTGACTCTTCTCAGAGGTTCATGGCTGCTTTTAAGCACAGTTCCTATAAACTCCTGTACACGATGTATGTAACACATGTCACCGGATCAGTTTGAACGAGTTTAGTTTTGTCAGGCCACGTCATTTTTCTCAACATCATCATCATTAGGACTTTTTCCATTATTAACTTTTGCTAAAATCTTCAGCAAATCACACCATCTTGTATCTGCAGATGACAAAGAAGTAAACCATGTAGGCAATCCTAACTGGCGTATCATAGCAAACACATCTTTCTTCCGAGCTTCTAAATATGGTGTAGAGCTCCTCAAAGTTCGAAAAATGTAAAAGCCTTCATCAAGATTTATTATATTTTTCTGACATTCTGGGCTTAAAACCTGTGACGCTGTCAGTTTTTTACCTTCTGTTTTACATCTTCTTAAAGCTAGATGAACCTTATCTGAAACTTTTTTCAGTTGCAGCTTTTTTCATTTTGAAAAATATGTTTGGAACACATGAGGCAACTCGTCTGTCAACATGGCGAAGTTCCATTTTGCATATGTCACTATAATGAACAGGAACAGTTCTCTCTTCATTTTCAGGTCTTTTTGTCCACAAAATATTGAAAGAAATGAAAGGTACTCAGCATTAGTATCTTGATATAAACTCATTGGTATTTGTCCTTCACCAGGTGTAAATGTGTAAATTGTGTCAGTCGTTTGATCAGTCGAGTCAATTATTGTATCACTATTGCCAACAACCTTTCATTATCTTCGATTTCACTGAAATGATCTGATACATAGTCGAATATCACATCTTCTTTTTTTCATACAGAATATGGGGCATCCGTGGCCGAGTGGTTAGAGTCTCTGATTTGCAATCACTTGCCCATCACCGCTGTAGGTTCGATCCCTCAGGGGCCTAGGAATCTTTATGTGAGGAAGCTATCCAGCTGGCTTGCGGAACGTCGGTGGTTCTACCCAGGTGCCCGCCCGTGCACGAAAATTGCCCGGAGGGGCACCTGGGGTCTTCCTCCACCAATGGAAGCTGGAAAGTCGCCATATGACCTTAGCTGTTGGTGCGACTATAAAATCCAATTCAATTCAATTCAATTCATGCAGAATATCATCTGTAGTCAATTCACCACTATTGTTTTTTTCAAAGAACTCGAGTACCGTTTCTAAGCAATTTCCAGTTGTAGTTTGTAACCAGTTTTCATCAATATGGATACCTGAGTTTTTGTACAGGTCACTATGGTTCATCAACCAATGAAGAGCACTAATAACTTGCAATGGACGTACATTTTCAGTAAAGTCACACTTTTTGTAGGACAATTTCTTTTTCAGCCTCACGGGTACTGTTACTTGTGTGTCAAAAGCTCGAGGTAAACTTTCAATGACCGGTTGGAAATCAACTGGCACATTAACAACACTTCCATTCACAGATAGCTGCCCACCTCTAGGAAGTTTTCTTATTTGCATGAATGGAAATCTTAAAGCGACAAGTCTCTCTTCTAGCTGATGTAACTCAAGTTCTTTAGGCTTAATTGGAAATACATTTTTGTTTGCAACTGATAGACAAGGCGTTTTATTTTTCTTCAAACTGTTAGCACAGGTTTTACATATCCACTCTTTATCATCCACAGAGAAGTAGTTTGTGAAATGCTGCTGTACAAATGATCGATCAAGATGGTTAGCAACTGTGCTTGCTGATTCCACAGAATGTTTAAATCATGCGTGATGACAACAGGTGCAAACATAGACTGGTCCAGCTGAAACTGCTTGCTTAACTTTTGAAATACATTCATTTAGTTGAGAACCGTATGTTCGTGTTTATCTCAAAATGCCGGTTTTCGCTTTTTTTTAAGGATTGCTTTTCTCTGGATTTTTCTTGCATTCTGAAAGATACAAAGGACCTAGCTAGACGTTTTTCTCACTTTCAATAGCTTTACAGTATTCAATATTTCGTTTCTTCTGTTTAGATACCAACTCAAGTTTAGCCTCTCGATTTCTTATAAAAGGATCTTTCGATCTCTGTGTTTGTTTCAGTCAATTTAACCTCATTATCTTGTCTGGCCTTGCGTTTACTTTCAAGCTCTTGAATATTTTCTTTTGCTCTAACTGTAGGATCTTGTCTGGCTTTGCGTTTACACTAGATTTACACTAGCATGTTGTCTGGCGTTGCGTTTACTTTCAAGCTCTCGAATCTTTTCTTTTTTACCGAATTGAAGGATTTTGACGTATTTGTTGTCTTTTGATTTTTTCTTCGATTCTACCACTTGAATATTTTCTTTTGCTCTAACTGTAGGATCTTGTCTGGCTTTGCGATTACACTAGATTTACACTAGCATCTTGTCTGGTTTTGCGTTTACTTTCAAGCTCTTGAATCTTTTCTTTAGACCGAATTGTAAGATATTGACGTATTTTTTGTCTTTTGATTTTTTCTTCCAATTTTGCACTAGCATCTTGTCTGGCTTTGCGTTTACTTCAAAGCTCTCGAATCTTTTCTTTTGACCGAATTGAAGGATCTTGACGTATTTTTTGTCTTTTGATTTTTTCTTCGAATCTTACACTAGCATCTTGTCTGGCTTTGCATTTACTTTCAAGCTTTTGATTTTTTTCTTTTGCTCTAACTGACGGATCTTGTCTGGCTTTGCGTTTACTTTCAAGCTCTTGAATCTTTTCTTTTGCTCTAACTGAAGGATCTTGTCGGCTTTGCGTTTACTTTCTAGATCTTTATTCTTTTCTGTAGACCTTTTTGAATCATCACGTCTTCGATTTCTCATGAAGGTTTTCATGTAAGATTTTTTGTTTTTCTTTGAACGTATATCAAGATCAACAGTGCACTTTCTCAAAGCCTCACTTTCTTGATCTTTCAAGTTATTATCTAAAAGATGTGTTTGATTTGAAGATGCATGTGGCATTATCAGGTCATGGGCAAGGGGGCTTTTTAAGCCTTATGGATGTAACATCAAACTGTGAAGAGAAATCAATGTTCAAACTAAAATAAAATGCATACATGTAAGTCACCAAATCGTCAATAACTTCAAAAGCTACTAATATTGAGGAGCCATCGGGAGCAGAAAGCGCATTTTCTCCATGGGAATGAGAATCAAAATAGTAAAAATGTCCTTTGTTATGAAAGACTGCAGAACATACTGCACCAACAAGTATCAAACCGGAAGAATTCTCATTTAATATAGTCTGAATAGCAGCATGCAGTTTAGGTAAATAAACACTTTTAATGCTTCCTACGAGACTTCCACTGATAATGTTTCCTTTCTGTTCGTAACATTTTCCGAGTGAATTTCAACTGTATCTGACAGGTCATCAAAGCATAAAAGATGGCTATTAAATTTGTCATTAACAATTAAATGTTGAACGATTTTTCGATATAGACTATCACCAAAACTAAGGATAGTGTCTTTTTCTCTGGTATTTGTAACTTCTAAATAACTGGAGAACTAGACAACACACTGGCTACCACGTGCAATTTCAGAAAAACGATCATCACCTTGATGAAAAGAGCCATAAAGCATTACTTTTGCTCCAAATGGTAAATCAGTCCTTTCATTTATTCTTGTTGCAATATATGTCTCCTCATATGGGACAGTCAATGTTTTATTTACAGGCATACCTTCAGTATCATTATTTGCAGTTTCATTCTTCTGTACTGTATCTGATGTAATACTTACAGATTGAATGTGCTCCACAGCAGATGGTATCAACAGTTTTATTGGAGATACAATAACAGGTTCAACATTGAGTTCAACAAACATTTCATCACAGTTGTCTTAGCATATTTCTATGCAAGTTTCTGAGCAAGTTTCTGAGAAAGTTTCTGAGCAAGTTTCTGTGCAAGTTTCTGAGCAAATTCGGGTTATATTCAAGCATGTTTTTGATGCTGGCGATGCCTCCATAGAGATGAAGTCATCATATGTCTCGGATCTATTTTTAAATAGGCCAGGTCCTCCAGTCTCGTCGCTCGTCAAAGATGCCTGTCTCTCAGCTGTGTTTGTAACGAGGCCACTTGCTGGGTTGGGTTTGTATATCTATAACAAGAAATCGGTTGTTGCTTCACAACATGTTGCTGCGCGACCTGTTGCCACTCTACCAAAAGACCCGTTTGATTTTTAATTTTTATTTTAAAAAATAATCATATAAAAATAATTAATATATACATATATTATAAAAAAAGATGGCAACAAGTATTGACGGAAAACAAATTGCAAATACGATGTATCACACTGGTGTGGAAACACTTCTAACTATTGGATATTCTGCGATTGGCAGAAAACTGCTAAAAATACCAGCACCTAAAGTGGACTTTAATATGGGAGATTTTGGGATGCTGTCCATAGATATACTGTTTGTAATGGCTACGAGGGATATGTTGATTACTCAAGGTATTATTCCTGCGGATATTATGAAGTAATTTAAAAAAGAATTCAAATTATCTTTTTTTAAAAAATGGGGAGTCATTCAGATGAGGAAAGACAAAGGCATGACAAAGCCGTAGAACCATTGGAAGCAGCACAGGCAGTGTGTAATAAAAAAAGTACAGATAGATATTTTTTTATTAACAAGCAACTGCAAATGGAGCATCATGCAGATCAGACATTTGATGATGTCAGCCAAGCTATGAAGCAGTATTATTATATAACTGGTAAACGTTTACCTTCAACTCTTGCACCAGAGCCTAAGTTGAGTGATTTCTATACACCATCTCCGGATCAACAGAATAGAGAGATTATGTTTATTGTGGTGAGCATGGCTGAAACTGGATTTGTGGCGTATAAATTGATTTCATAAAAAAATAAGAAACTATAATTACTTTGGAATGACTAAGTCATATGCATGATACAGATTTTTCTTTTGGAGTTCTTACATGGTTTCAATCCATGTGGTCGCACATAATATGGTGGTTCAGCACTTGTCCCCTCTATTTTATCTTTGAGATGACCAGGCGCACATAATTTACCGTTATCTGATAATGTCAATACCATGGATGGACCATATTGAGTATCCAGTATTTTTGTATCTGCAATTGTGTATATTTTATTTTTTTTCAAGTCTGTCCATTTCTTTGTGCTATATTAATTTTGCCTTTGAAGCAGTTCATCAAATCGTGCAATTGTGATTTGTTCCATTTTTTTCTTTATAGTTATATGTATTTCAATCTTTAGTAGAACAAAAATAGAAAAGATTTATTACAGCCCAAAAGGATTTTGGAGAGATTACTCAGCAGTTAAAAAATTGGCAATGGAAGCTGGTGTCAATGAGAAACAGGCATTAGAATTTTTAAAAAAAACAAGCTGTTTGGCAGATTTATTTATCCGCACCAAAGAAAATAGTTAGACACAGGTTTGATGTTTTCACTAAGAATGAAGTGCATCAAGCTGATTTGTTATTTCTGCCGCATGACACTGTTGGACGCAAGACATATAAATATGCGTTGACTGTGGTTGGTATTGCGAGTAGATACAACGAAACAGAGCCACTGACTTCCAAGGATAGCAAAGAAGTCGCTAAAGCATTTGAGAAAATATACAGTCGGCATCTGAAATATCCAAAGTTATTACAAGTTGACCCAGGTAGAGAATTCATGGGTGCAGTATCGCAGTTGATGGCAAAACACAAAGTAAATATCAGACGAGGCAGAACAGAGATACACAGAGACCAAGCTATAGTGGAAAGATTTAACAGAACATTAGCTGAGGGATTGTTTGGTTATCAGTATGCTAAGGAAATAGATTCACACAAACGCAACAGAGAGTGGGTAAAGAGATTACCAGAAGTTGCCAAAGCAATAAATATGGAGACAAAAAAGCCCCCTCCTGTTGAAATAAAAACGTTAAAACAATTTCTGTCTGAATGCCAGGGTAAGATATTTATATCAACCCGGGGAACAAGAGGGTGGAAGACGCAGAGCAACTGATCCAATGTGGAATGTAGATATTCACAAGATAATAGTTATATAGTGACGCAATGTATAAGAGTATATTATTTTAAAGCACCAGCACCACAGAGAGGATTTGTCAAAAAAGAACTACTTATTGTTCCTGCTGGTACCCAAACGCGTATGTCGTGATACCGTCTGGTGCTTTGTATCTTTTAGAGTAAAATGGTGACAGTGTTACTTTGTATACTGTTATACCATATATCTCATGCGTTATTGAGCGTATCGTATTCATTTCATGGGTGTATTTTTTCTTGTTAAACAATGCATCCTTGTAGTTCTCAAAGTTGATATATTTTTTGATTACGTATTTTTTTACTCCCTTTGCTTTCTTAAAAATCTGCTTATCCGCTCTCAAAATAGAATATAGCTTGTGTCTTAATCCAACTTACTCAACTATAGGAACACCAGCACATTCATCTTTCATTTTACCTATTACTTTTTATTTGTATCATCGTGCATGTCACAAAATGTCACGGGTAGAGCGTACTGGTCGTATATAGCTCTTGTATCGGTTACACCCAAAATCTATTGTTCGAGTTGAAACAATTTCACAATATTCATGATCTATTCATGTAACACGTAAAAGCGTGCACATTTTAAGTGGCCGCCAGAGAGGCCGTGTCATAAGTTTAGTTTTGTGCTAATGCATGTAAACGTATAGGTATATTTTCCTTAAACGGCAAAATTGTATAAGGGGCCTGTCGTGTAGATTCAATACTGTAGATTTAGCCACGTTTGTCACGGACTGAACGGGGGAAATAATGATTTGGGCGTAATGTTTGCTATAAAACCCATTGTCTTCTAGCTATCGCCGGGATAATCGATAGTACTTTGTTGGAACAGAGATTGGACGGCAAATTTCACAGGCAACATGTGGTTAGTAGTTTTATCAAACTTTTATCGTATATTTGTATTCAGTGGGCGGCGCCATCTTGTTTGGCGGTTACGACATCCGGTTAGCATTGATGTTTCTCAAACATAACTTTAGACTAGCATATGATTTTGAAGTTACTTTATTAGATGTAATTATTGTAATTGATCATTAATTGTAAAACAATATTAATTTGATAACAGTGGATATTAGGTGCATTAGTTAACGTTGGCGTATAACTCGGTGATTGTAATACACGATTGTCAACATTAGTTAACAATGAGATGAGTGTCAAGAATAAATGCGTGCATGCATAACTCAGTGAGTGTAATATATGAGTAATTTGATCATGTTTATATTACATGTATTAGGGGCATTGATTAACAGCGACGTACATAGCGTATACATGGCGTTGTAGAATATGTATGCATTGCTACTCATCATTAGTACAGCTTACATATATTGATTGAATAATGATTGGTTTGGGTAATGATAATTATGCAAGATTGTTATGTTTGTCAACCGACATCTAAAACGTATGTATAATTACAGCCTAAGCCATCCAGGATATAAGCCATCCAGGATATAAGCCATCCAGGGTTGGAGTAAGCCATCTAGGTTTGGATATCCAGGAGTGGAGCTAAGCTTCCACGAATAACGTTACAAGCGGTGGAGACGGTCCCCGTACCTGCGCAGCCAGGTTTTACTAACGACAACCCCCGGGACACAAGGTGGGCCCGTTACCAGTCCTCACTGGAGGAATATCATTCACAATCTCAGTGGAGATTAACTATCATTGCATCGCGTCGTCAACCCTTACAGAAGGCATTTGATGACAATCATCCATTGAATTCGCGCATCATCATCTTCATGAGCTCTCGCGCATCACAGTTATCGCGCTAGATCAACATTGTTATAGCTTTAACAACACTTTAGTGTCTTAGACATTCAGTATTTATAGCAATACTAAGAACGTCTTAAACGTTCAGGAGAACATTCTTTTCATAGTTCATTTGTGTATTCGCTTGTTTTTTTAGATCATTGTATATATATTAAACATATTTTAAAAGTTGCATTAAACTTATGTAAATGCATTCACCGTCATTGATTCTTTCCTGAGTTAGCCCAACCACTAAGGTCATCCTGTGACAGTGCAGTGGATGGTTTTGTGGATAATCACTCAAGTCATACTCATCTTTCATTTTAGCCATGTCTTTGTACACATCTTTTGTTTTGATGTCTACCATCAAGCTGTCAGTGTCTGTGTATAATAAAGTACTGGCATCTCCGTTCCTTTTCTTTAGGGTATTATAGTACCAGTCATACATCAGGTACTTTGATAATTCCAATACTGACATCCCAGCATAGATTGGTTTGTTTAATGTTAATTTTGTTTTGTTTACATGTATTGCTGACAATTCATTTGAGAACTTTATACGTCTATTAAAGTTGGGTTTGGCTATTATTATTCTTATCTGTTCATTTTTAGAGCCGTCAGTTCTGACTAGTTTTATATCAGTCCGCTTGCGTAGATTTTCCATTGTCTTGCCAAATACAGAGTTTTTCATAAGCTTGTAAAAATCGTTTTCAAATGTTGATTTAGCCTGCTTTCTAAAATCTGTGTTTAAATGAATATTTGATTCCATCCATTGTTTTTCATTAAATTCTAATACTCTGTGTATTTTATTTTTAGTTTCATACCCAAGGATAAATACAGTTGCATGTTTTGTGATGTATCATTTTCTTTTTCTTTGTCCATAAGATTGGGGACTAGTTGTTCTATTTTTATCATGCTATTACTTTCAAACAGATCTGTCTGGTATTCAGACAACCATTATTTTTTCAATGCTAATCTTTCCGGTGCAAGTGGATAGTCATTGTGAGCTTCATGGAGTTCTTTAGGATATTCCAAATCAACTTCAAGTATTTGTACTTTTCCAGGTTTTAGGGGGTTAAATCCCAATCCCGTTTTACCTTTTGTTAACCACTTAAATCCAGAATATGGAATTGGCTGACTCATTGCCCATCAATGAATGTTATTTTCATCAAAATCCAGTAAGCATTTGTTTTCCTCGTTAGGGTTATAATCAGCTACATATGGATTGTTTGCATTGGCATATCGTGTTGATACCATACTAATTCCACCACGCATACCTTTTTCTATGAATAAGTGCATGTCGATGTCTGTAAGAAGTTCTAGTTATATCCCTTTATGTTTAAGCAAAGCGTCCCGAGATAATCCAGGTGCTGTGTAGTAATGTAAAGCATCAAGTTTGTATGCATTCATACATGTTTTTCTAAAAGTTTGAAATACATCTGCTAACAGAGTTACATCAGTTTTTAGATAGAGACCATGATAGTCTCCAAGAGTTTTACAGTTAAACTCTTTCCATATTTTTTGAGCATATTTGTAATCTTCGGGACTTATACTGTCATCTCTGAGACTAATGTAAAACTTGTCTATAGGTGGCAATTGTGTTTCCTCAAATCTGTTTACACTGACCATATATTCATAGGGGTAAACACCTTTCCACAGCAGTAAATTTGTTTGTTCTCCAAACTGATTTTTGGTAATTTTGAAATCAGATTTGTCTGTTGCATCAACCATTTCTTCCAGAGACGAAGCCATAAACTGAAAGCTATCCAAGAACCTAAGTTGTCCATTGCAATATGATATATATTTTTCAGCGTTGTTTGGGATGCATGTAATATTACCTGACATTTTATGTATTTTTTGCATGATGAGATGACTATCATATCCTTTGAGGTTATAAAAGACAACAGGGATGATTGTTTTATTTGGTTTTATTTTCAGTTTTAGGTTGCAGTTCTTGTGTGCGTGTATTCACCTGTGAAATGACAGTGGTCTCTTACTTTACAGTTTTTACCATTTTCTATTTTATTCTCGCATATCCAACAGTGTTTTTTTTTTTGTCATAATCTGTCTCATTTTGTTGTGTCATGATTAATATTAATGGTAAACTGATCATTATTAATTATTCCAACCCGGTGTAATTGTAAAATATATCTCACGTCTTCAGTACTCATGTTTGTTATATATATATTAAAAAATATTTTTTCTTAATATAAAGAAATATTTATTATAACAAAGAAGAGAAAATGGAAAACCAGAAAAATAAAATAGAAAGCATTAAAAACATTTTCCAATTTCTCAAAGTTGGATGTCACGAGCCTTGTAAAAACAAAACAACAAAAGATTCAAACTGTTGCAGTTTACATAAATATAGATTAAAGCAAAGTAAAATTTTACCGTTTCTAAGATGTGGAAAAGGTACAAGTGCAAAATATCAAATATGTGTTGGTTGTGGTGCTCATATAGTTAGATTAAAACACAGATACTGGGAAGTAGTAAAGCCATACACTGTTGAATGTATTCGACTGAGACATATAGAAATTTGATGAGGGAAAATCATATTATATATTTTCTAAAAGAAAATCATATTTTGTTGACTTCGTGTTTATTCGTTGGTTTGGGTGTAATTTTGATAACAAATTAACTTTTATTAAAAAATCTCAGAATATAACTCTGAACCAGCTTATTTCAGCACCTTGTGGTAAGCGTTTTTCATATATATATATATGTATTTTGGGCGTTTTGGATCAAATATTGAGTGAAACGAGAGGTCTGGTCCAGAACACCCAAAAGACATATATATGAAAGAGATTTCATGTTGAGTCTTTCGCCAGATACCCATGCATATGTTTCTGAGGCCTTTAATGACACCTCTCGGTATCTGGAGGACATCTTGAACATTGACAACCCTTTCTTTTCTAAATGGTTAATAACATATATCCTAAAGAACTTCAACTTAACAAAGCTAATATTTCTGATATTGACGCTTCTCGATTTTCTTGATTTACATCTCTTTATTGAAAATGGTGAAATAATTAGCAAAATCAATGAGAAGAGAGATGATTTTAATTTTGATAATGTTAATTATCCATATTTAGATGGAGATGTTCCCATAGCAACTTCTTATGAGGTCTAAGTGTCTCAACTTATTCGTTTTTCTAGTGCTTGTACTCGAGTTGAGTTCGTAATCTTTGTTTAACTAATACAGCTACTCCATCAGTGCTACCTTTACTATAAACTTCGTCATTCCTTTTGTAAAATTGTATTATGGTAACTCTGATCCACTTTCCAAATATAAAGTAATTTAAGAATTCTTCTGAGACAAGCACTTTCACAACCTCACTTCTATGGTGATGTGATTTACAAACTTCATTTTATTAGATACTGGGACCATACGCCGTACGACATGGGGAATACGTTAAAGAAGGATAGCTCCATGTCCACCGCCATATGCATGCCATCTTCGGGATGGTTAAACTTTTGTGCTGTTGATTTTATGAATATTGAGTTCTGCTCAACCCGGGGCTAGAGGGCGTGAGCGGTAGCTAGCATATTTCACTACCACTCATGAACAGTCTCAATAAAACCGAGACTGCAATAATTCGTATGTGTCGTGCTCGGCCGTTTCCAAAGGTCCATTATCATACTCTTTTTTTTCGTAAGATTATTGGTGATGATCACTTTCATACTATCTTTGTTAAACTTCTTTAAAGGTTTATCAAAAGAGGTTTTGACCCTATCATTTTGCAACGTACTGCATGCTCCGGTGTGGACCCATTTACAGTTCGCCACTATGCTTTCCTCTTTATTTTTACGATGACCGGACATGCTGTGGACCCAATGGTGACGTCTACCTAAAGCCGAGAAGGAACTTGGCGTTTGATATTTGTCTGCGGTCTTGACTTGTCCCTCAATGGTTTATTATCTTGTTGCTATGGCTTCTGCTAAGTCATCGAGTACCTTATTTGTGGCTTTCTAGGCTATTTTATTTTTTGTATTTATATATATGAGCATCTTTGTGTTTTACTTATCTTGCCTATTAATGCTGCCTTGTTGGTAAGAGAACAGTTCATGGCGGGGATTTCTTGATGTACACTGTCCCGTTTAAATGGGATGACAGTAGGTTTAATGTGAGGTTCGGTGCACCCTAGAACCTGGTTTAAACCAACAGCTGCCTTTTTGCCACTGACCGTTCCAAGGCGGTAGCCCTACTGCCAATCATTAATGTGTGTGTGACGTCATATGCCTTTATTATTACTATTGCAATTATTGTTTGTCTGTTTGCGTATTTTGGGATTTACTGTGTTCTGTGAAAGCTATATTTCCTGTTCGACTTGTATACTTACTTTTATTTGTATTTATAACGCTCACAATATTAAGCCATTGCCACTATTTATTGAATGACCCTCATACCATCTCTATGTCCCCATCAGGGCTTTTGGATTATCGGAAGAAATTCAATTTAAAGTAGACAAATCGAATAACTGAATACTAAAATTAAACAAAAAAAAAGAATCCACGCTTATTCCCTTTCAAATATTGTCAAAGAGGTGCTTAAGAAAATTTGGCTACAGTCTGACCTAATAGGGGTGATTACGAATTAAACTTTAACGTTTACATCATGTTCATAGAGGTATACATAGTCTCTATATCAATCGATTTCTTCTTTGTAAACGTGTCTTTATTTGTAATTTCATGTTCACCAGCTCAGGTCGAAATCGGGAATTTAGGCGAGCAAATATAGCGCAGGAAATCATTTACTGTATATACATCGACCAGTGCATATCGTACCTATACACAGGTAACAGTAACTTTTACAGAAAGAACGCTAGCCTCTGTCGGGGCTCAACACACGACCTTCTGATTTCAAGTCAGGTGCTCTATCCACTGAACTATATCGCTACTTGAAACAATAGTATACAAACTACCATTTATTATGAGGCAAAACAACTTAGTTCGCCACTATGCTTTCCTCTTCAATTGTACGATGACCGGACAGGCTGTGGACCCTATGATGACGCCTACCTAAAGCCAATTGGGACAGTGTCGTTTGATGTTTGTCTATGATCTTTCTTGTCGTTCCCTTATTGGTTTATTCTCTTGTTGCTCTGGCTTCTGCCAAGTCACTGAGTACCTTCATTGTGGCATTCTAGGCTATTGTTTGTTTGTATTATATTTACGCGGGCATATTTGTGTTTTACTTATATTGCCTATTGATGTTGCCTTGTTGGTTAGAGATTAGATCATGGCGGGGATTTCTTTATTTACAGTGTCCTGTTTTAATGGGATGACAGTAGGGTAAGTGTGAGGTTTGGTGCACCCAAGAACCGGATTAAACCCCCAGTGGCCTATTTTGTCACTAACCGTTACAAGGCGGTAGCCCTATTGTCAACCCTTCCGTGTTTGTGATGTCGTTTGCATTTATTATTACTTTTGAGTCTGTTTGCGTGTTTGTTTTTGTGTTTTGTGGTTGACTGTCGTCCTTGAATGCTGCTTTTCCTGTCCGATATTTTTTATATTTCTGACCATATGTGAACGAAACTCAAGATGGATCAATACATATGCAGTCCATATTGTCAGACGTGTAAATTAACATTTTCTGGTGTAATACTGTATGCTATCAATATGAAACTAATACTTCGTCTTAAAACAACCACATCTCGTCTTGCTATTTAGCGCTTGATGAGTTTGTGTGTGAGCGCTTGTTATTACGTAATGCCTATTTTGTGTTAAAAATGCTACAACATACCAATAAATAGCCGTGGTCTAGTGGTTAAGCGTATATCCTTCGAAATTAACAAATGCAAGGCTGTGGTTCAAATCCATATATTTATTGATGTTATCTGTACGGAAGCTAAATAAAAATGTGAAGTATTACGCATAGATTTATTCTTTTCATCGATTTGAAACTACTTCACACGTCACTCATTCATATTCATGAGGTTTTACCTGTTAAAATAGGGACTGTGTAGCTTTAGGGGCATTTTTGAAGTTGGTTCCAATTGATTGTCAAAATGGTGTAGGCGGTCTATAAAACTGTCTATTTCATTGATGTTGTTATTAAAAAATGTCCGTTCGTTCCTTTAATGTGGCCCAATATTCAAAACTTAGAAACTCAATATCTCCATAATTCCAGTTAGTCTGTGTTTCATTTGTTTTCTGTTGGTGTTCTACATTACTGCTTAAACATGTTATAGCAGACATAATGTCATGGAATAGCCCAGATTTCGTATTGCACGTTTCCGTTCTCTGCTCTCGCCGTGCGACAGAACGATCGCAAACTACTTTGTCTGGTATTTATTGATGATACTTTCAGGGCAATATTTGCCTTCATCTGTCTAACCCTGTTCAACATGTAAATTGGTTTTATTACCACCAAGATTTTTGATGAATCTCGTTTGTGTTGTATTCTTTAAATTTAACCGGCGTACACCATCAGTCTAAAGGAAAAGGCGATATTTAATGGAATATTGTTTAGATAATACCTCTTTGAAGAACATGTTCATAATATCATCTTCTCTATCAACTTCTACTATTTTGTTTCCATTACTCATTTTGCTCTTTGTTTTCCTGACCAAATCAAGTCCGAGAAGATTTTACCTTTATAATGTTTCGTAATGGAGAACTTTTCAATGAAATGTTGTAGTAACCGGGAATTTGAATGGTGTCATTTTCTTTCTTTTTTGTTTGTTCTTTGAAGATGCAAGAGGACAACGTGTAGTTGATTCATTTTCCATTTGAAACCAACGCACGTGCTTTTGTATGCATCGTGCTGGCTGTGTTGGTTTAGCTCCCGGTATTTTGTCCGTCGTCCGTTAACTTTTTGATGTCAACACTCTAGCACATTTATTTTTCATCCGATATTTACAAACTTTGCCAGCTTATTACACCGGACTTATTTCCATTGAATTAACGAAAGTATCTATATTTTATCTTGCCAACAATCAAGCGCCTACATTTGGCATCCTATCATACCAAACTTTGGCAAATTGTTGATATTGATGAAAGCTCAGACAAGTGCGAAAACAAGCTAGATCGCACTAGTAACACCAGAGTTATGACCATTGATTCAGTTAAAAATGCTGTATTAGCCTCATTAGGACGATAGGGTCTTTATATGGCCGGATTTCAACAAAATGTTGCAGGGATATTAACTTCGCCACTATGTATTCCTCTTTGATTGTGCGATGACCGGACAGATCGTGGACAATATTATGACATCTACCTAAATTATTATAGGACGGTAGCGTTTGATGTTTGACTTTAATCTTGTCTTGTCGTACCCTTAACGGTTTTTTATCTTGTTGCTCTGGCTTCGGCCAAGGCGCTGAGTACTTATTGTGTGGCTTTCTATGCTTTTTGTATTTATATATACATGATCATTTATGTGTTTTCCCTATACTGCTTATTAATGCTACTTTGTTTGTTAAAGATTATAACCTGGCTTGATATCTTTATTTACACTGTCCAGTTTACTGGGATAACAATAGGGTAGGAGTAAATATGGATATAACAATCGGACAAGAAAAGAAGCATTCAAGGACGATATTCAAGCACAAACACACAGAGAAACACAGAACAACTTTAAAGATGAACCAAATGCCAAATTAGACATCACAAACACATAAAAAGGTTGACAATATGGCTACCGCCTTGGAACGGTCAGTGGCAAAAAAGGCCGCTGGGGTTTAAACTAGGTTCTAATGTGCATCAAATACCACACTAACCCTACATTCATCCCAAAAAGAAATCCCCCCATGAACTACTCTCTAACCAAAAAGGCAGCATTATTAGGCAATATAAGTAAAACACAGCTGCTCGTGTATATATAAATACAAAAAAAAACAGTAGCCTAGAAAGTCACAAAGACGGTACACAATAACTTGACATAAGCCAGAGCAACAAAGAGAACAAACCATTGAGGGCACGACAAGACAAGTTTCTAGACAAACATCAAATGTCACCGTCTTTTTGGGCTTTAGGTAGACGTCATAATTGGGTCCACAGCCTGTCCGCACAATTAAAGAGGAAAGCATAGTGGCGAACAGTAAATGGTTCCACCACCAAACATGCAGTGCTTTGAAAAATGATAGGGTCATAACTTCTTTTGGTAGTATGAAAATGATCATGACCAAGGATCTTACGAAGTTTATAAATCACGTCACCATAGAAGTCAGGTCTGTGATAGTCATTGTCGCAGAAGATTTTTAAATTACTTTTATATTTGGAAAAAATATCAGGGTTACGATAATAACATTTTGCAATGATTTTACGCAGTTTATGATAACGTTAGCGCGATGGAGTAGCTTTTTAGTAATGCAAAGATTACGTATAGTACTCAACTCGAGAACAAGCTCAAGAAAAACGAATAAGTTGAGACACATAGATCCCATAATAAGTTGCTCGGGGAACATCCCCATCTAAATAGGAGGTATTTAAAAATATCAAAGTTAAAATCATCTCTCTTGTCATGACTTTTGCTAATTATTTCACCATTGTCATTGGAGAGATGTAAATCGAGAAAAGAGGCGTTACTATCAGAAATATTGACTTTGTTAAGTTGAAGTTATTTAGGGTATATATTATTAACCATAGCATAAATGAAAGGGTTGTCAATTTTCAATATATCATCCGTATACCGAGAGGTGTTATTAAAGGCTTCAATAATATCTGCATGGGTATCTTGTGAAAGACTCAGCATGACATTTCGTTCATTGCAATATATAAAACAAATATGCGACAAGTGGTGCACAGTTCGTATTCATAGGGATACCAACCATTTGTCTATAAACGTTCGTTCCATACCTGGCAGAAATATTATCTAATACTAAAATGAGTGCTGTTTGGTGCCTTAGAACCTTGTTTAAACCCCCATCAGCTTTTTTGCCACTGACCGTTCCAAGGCGGTAGACGTATTGTCAAGTATTTTGTGTTTGTGATGTCTTATCTTGCCTTTTATTCATCTTTAAATTTATTCTTTGTTTCTGTGTGTGTTTCTGGTTGACTGTCGTCCTTGAGTGCCACTTTTTCAGTTCGATTTGCGTATCTACTTTTAGATATATTTATGGATTTTCAACTATATTTCCTTTGCTTTTGTTGTTAAAGCATATGTTCACATATAAGATATATACACATCACACAAATGCAAATTGAATCAGTTTTTATTTCTGAAAAGAAGACATCAAAGTGAACAACAGTCATATATTTTAAGCTATAGAACAAGGGAACATTCATGGTTTTGCTTATAATTTTTGGCATAAGATGATCAAACCTGTACTGTGAAATAATATGTTGAGACATTGCCGTAGAACCGGGTATTACTAATTGTTATAAAGGTGTTGGCAAACTATACTTATTGTGTTTGAATAATGTACAATCATTTTCAGAGAGGGAATCGAAACTTTATAGTAAAATGGTTTCAACAAATAAAACAGACAATCTAAAGAACTTGACAAAAATCCTGTAATGTTGACGTTCAACATTGCGACTATTACATACTTCATAACCCGTCGCAAATACAGTCATGTGACGTTCAACCGTCAAAAACGTAACTTCATTTAATTTATTTGAAAAAAAATGTGAGAAAAACTTCCAAAAGCAATCGAATTCGCTAGAAACGAGTTAACCGGTATTAAAATGTTGACTTTGCGGCAGTAAATCTGTTATTTAACGGTCGCAAATCGTGTTTAATGGCTCCGCTAACTTGTCGCCATTAAACACAGTTTGCGACAATTATAAGGCTAATATACCGTACAAAAATTCTCATTTGCACTACATTTAACCGTAAATGTATTTGTTATGATTATTACCGGGAACCAGTATCGTTTTAACCATACGCTCGTAAACAACACACTCACATTTCAGATTCAACGGAGATCTTAAAAGTCTTAACATGCTTATAGGACATAAACATACTTCATTGCAAAATGTAGCCAGTGCCCTTAAAATGAATGCAACATACACAGTGCATCACTGATTTATTACATATCACCATTGATGTTGACTGTCAATGTCGTACTTCAAGGATAAAGCATATATCAATCAAGGTAGCATGTTTTTTTAAAATACAATGATGATTGGTAATTGGAGATGGTTTAACATGTCTATACAAGACCTTTGACGTCAGGTTAAACGCAGTAAATCTCTTTAATTATCGATAAACTGCGTGTATATATTTCATTGAAAGGATATAACATTTGGATGTTCAATGTGTCTTTATTATTCTACCATATGGTATAAAGTAGCTATCTCACCTGCAACAGCCACATTTTACGACGTATGTACACCGTTTCGAAACCTACTGACGACGAGGTATGTATTATATGTAACTTACATATTTGAGAACCAAAACTCTATAGACACATTACAATCGGCCGTAACAAGCAAGGAAAAATCCCAAAACTAGCGCGTTGAATTAAGAATTACCAATTTGATTTACGCATATTCGACCACGGGTATTTTAAAAACCCGTGAAATATCATATACATGTAACCGGCACATATACATTATTATATGATCTGTTCACCTCGGACGAGTTTTGATAAACGGTTTTGTAGCGTAATTTTGCAGTTATTTGGCGGGTTGGTGCCTTTAAAAAGATCACGGATGCAAGTTATTCAGCATTTAGTAATATGCAAACAAGCCGCTAGTTTAAAGAAACAATCAAGACTGACGTGTGTCCCTTTAAGTTTCCGAATGCTTCACCTTAAGTTACCACGGCACAAACAGTGTAGTTCCGAATTATAGTTAGTAACACATACATTACCAAACACTAAGACATGGGTAAGAACATTCAGCTCGCCGTCTAGTCAAACCTGCATTAACAATTAATTGAAAACGGAACAGCGCGTACATATCTATCAATATGAAATACACATACAACGTCCAATGTATAGTGTCAATATATATATATATATATCGCGTTACACAATGGCATATGTATGCTCATTCTCTAAATCATATGCAGCATGCACACTTTGATTGTAATTTTCAGTTTGCGAAACGGCAATGCATTTCATTTACTCGATGTTTTTAACTTTGAACAAGGATACGCATTATCTCTTGCATGCATAACTAATAATTTCCGTGTAGTATGCTAAAGTGTATGCGAGTTGAAGGAGTATGTCCTATTCTGTGGAATCCCATTGAAAATGGAAAACATATAAAACTCAAATAATCCTTAATATGTTACATGTAACTGGCAGTTTATTTAGAAAGTGCTATACTTGAATAATAAAAGCAATCTTGATAAACGTATCTATTTATCCATACTCAGCGCGTGTCATACTCAAGTTATTGTCTGTATTGTCTAATTCACACAGTTATCAAGTATGCATTTATAATTCAAGGGTAGTAAAATATGTAAACATATTAATCTGAAAGCTGCATGTAAACAAATATTCAAGATTAATTCTGATTTTTATCTTTCCCAAATGCAATCACCATGGGATTACATAAACTTACTTACTGTATGATATATCTGTTGTAAGCAATTCGCTTCTAAGGTAGTTCTTGATTGTCTTCCTGGTTAGAACTAGTGCTAAGCAATGCATATAAAGTGTCTTGCTCAGGGACACAACGCATATGGTTATGGTGGGGATCGATACTAATATGCACTAAACGATCTCTTTAATTTCACAATCTAATGTTCATGTAAAATCATAATGGAATGCACACATCTCGTGCATCCTCTGATCCAATTCAACACACAGTGCACAACCGTCATAATCGAATAAACTCCTCCCGTGTACTTCGTGCTGTAAAACTCCTCCTCGGTTTGTTTTCTTTATAAAATATCTTTCTCAGCTCAAACCGAAATCTCTTCCCTGACAAAATATATATGAAAAAATTCACGGCATAATTTATAAGAGAAATCGCAATACTGATTTCTAAAAATGGTTTTAAATGTGTATACAATGACCTTGCCAGGGTCATGTCCATGTGTTTGATTGACACGTCTAGAATTAGAGTCAATGTAAACAGCGGAAGAAGCGTGATAATGTACGTGAATGATACTATTAATAGCATGCACGTGGTTCGATGTTTCTTCTTGACGGCACGATTGCACCTTGTATTCCTTTCTTTGTGCTTGATTTCGCGCCGCACTTTGAATATTTGATACATCACCAAAGTATTACCCACACATACTATTCCTACAGGAAGCACGAACGCAAGCGTCCACTGATAGAAATATACATGAACACTCGAGTATGTGGTCACGTCCTCATTCGCAGCCGCGCATATCCGGATACCCGTTTGATCATCGAGAATTATACTCTCGACCATAGTTATACGGAAAGATTGACTAATACAAATAACCACAAGCAAACAACAAATAGTGAGTGCAGCACCGGACTGCTTGCGAATTATAACCTTCTTGAAAGGATACCACACTGCAATCAAACGCTCCAGCGCCATGAGAACAACCAACCAGGAGCTCATGAGATACACCACGTGTTCAAAAAATATATACATTTTACAACCGGAGTCGGTAAATTCTTGGAAAAGTCCAAAGATATTAAGGTGAGATCTATAATATTCGTCAATCGTTTGCAAGAGTCTAACGATTAGGGTTATGGTATCAAACACCGCCAGGGCACACAGATAGTGAGAATATGATTTGTGACGCAGCGTTTTTGTCTTCATAACCATCAAGGATAAGGTGTTCCCGACCAATCCGAGGAAGACGATTATTGGTGTTGAGATGAATTTCACCCAGAATCCCCATTCGTCAGAACCGTCACGAGGAATGTCTGCAAATTAAAAATAAGGATGTATATGTAACATAATTACTAACACTTTATTTAAGAGTTGGGTATTTGTGTAATACTGTGTGTATTTATCCCCATAGCAAAGAGATGCTAATATGTGTTTTTGTTGTTGTGTGTGTGTTGTTGTTTTTTTACAGAATTAACATTTGTATAACAAATGAGCAAACGCACGGGAAAAGGCATGTATTCTTTCACATATGATTATGTTATATAGAGAATATTATGTCAGTGCCTTTTACTATCAAGTTTATTAGGCGAGGCTTAGAAAACGAAGAATGGTGAGGCTCTGCCGAGCCATTCTTCGTTTTCGTGCCGAGCCTAATAAACTTGATAGTAAAAGGCACTGACATACTATTCTATTTATCATGTAGATTATCCACTTTTTCTGTATGAACTACTATTATTACCTATTTCTCCGAATGTTACGCTTATCGAGGACGCCGCCATGTTGTTGTTTTTTGTTTGTTTTATGACGTGAGACAACGTTACGTGCATGACGTCAGATAACGTTACGTACAATAAACGCCGAGGGATTCCGCATTGATTTGCTCTATTGGCCAGTGGCTAATAAAGCAAAATTTAATAGGTCACCCCTTTATTGGGCAGAAAAGTGCATATCTGCATGATAAAGAGTAGTACATGTATTGCCGGAATATCATTTAGCTTGACAGAACCAGACACGTTGCGATCAATAAACAGTCAATTCTATGTCACATTGCGTCCGAGTTTTAAGTTTCACATTACGTGGCCCGAGTATTAAGTTTCTCATTACGTGGTGCGAGTATTAACTTTCATACCACATTCAACCCCTTCTTAAAGTAGCGAAAACGGGGTTGGCTGGGGTTTGACATAAACCATTAATGTCTTTGAAATAAACACTTAATTTTGGCTTAAAAATGTGCAAATGTCTTTAAACATGTTTTAATGTCGGAATAACCAGTATAAACTCATGCTTATATAAGATAAAAGGAATTAAGGCGGGACCAGGTAATGATACCCCACCCAACACCTTCTCAAAATAAAAGAAAACGGGGTTACATGTAGCTAGAGTATAAAATAAATCGTTAATTTCGCCGTAAAATGTTTGCATATTGTAAAATTAAATCGCGTATTTATTTCTGTAAACACATTATGAAAAAAAACACAATTACAAATAGTTCATTACGTGATCCTAGTATTAACTTTCATACTCCATTCAACACCTTCTCTAAGAAGGGAAAACAGGGTGGGGTTGGGTATGAAATAAAACCTTAATTTCGGCTTAAATATTTGCATATTGTAAAATCAAAACAATTTTAAACATGTTATCTCATTTTTTTCAGTAAAACATGTTTTTAAACGTGTTTTATTGTCGAAATACTTCCTAATACGAGAGGTGTTCAACTTATATTTGAACACTTTTATTGTGTAACTGAATCAACTATCTTGAAATTCTCGCCGAATATGTTGATTGTAATGTCAAGTCTAATGATTCCTTCGATATGAAACATTATGACATGCACTATTATGTGCTTCCTAATGTTGCTGCATCCGCATTTTTGAAAATGGGTAGAGAATGACATATTGAAGCAAAAATCGTCAATTATAAAAATAACTGCAATAAAATTTTAACTCAAATGCTTTTAAAATATCGTTAAAGGTTATAATAATCCGATATGTCCATGCCTGAACTTAGAAAAGTGTAATATGCATTTTTTTAATTTGTCGATTTTCAAGATATTAGCGAAAATTAGCATGAAATTCAACTATGAAAATGACTAAATTTACGAAAGCTTCTAGTTCAAAACATTTACTGCAGGCATTTCTGTGACTTCCTCCGCTATAAAAAACAAGTTTCATAAGTTTCTCAAAATAAAAGATAGAAAAATATATAACTTAAAATTTAGGGACAAAACACACACATTTGCAAATAATGATAAAAATAATATATTTTCTTACCAAAGATATCTTTATAAGGTATATGATATACATATATGATATACATCAACAATAACTGTTCATGTTTGTATATCACAAAATATGATTAAAATAGTTATTTTGGTTAATTTATAAAAGTATCAGTAACATAGGAGCAAATTTTCCTTTTATCTGTCAATGTTTTAATATTGCGATAAAAAGTCGAGCTTTTAATTCAGCATCTATATTTTTGTCTTAAAATAAAATATACGATCATATTTAAATTATAAATACAGGTTGAAACAATTATGATATGCATTTAGTGCAATTATTTGGTTTAAGGTAAAACTCCACGACAACAGCAACATATAGGTTTAAAATTAGAAAATGAAGTACACCTTATTCAAAATGTAGTTTAAAAAGAACCGCGTGAAATGGAATATTATTATTCAATGCATACGTTCTAAATGACAGATTCACATCATTAAATAACATATTTTTTATGAAAATCACTTCCGCTGAAAACAACCATCTTAAACAAAAGTGTTCATTTATAAGTTATAAGCTGTTCCATCTCCTAATGGAATTAAGGTGGGACCAGGTAATGATACCCCATCCAACCCCTTCTCCAAAAAGAGAAAAATGAGTGGGCTGGGGTATGAAATAAAATCTTAATATCGCCGTAAAATGTTTGCATATTGTACAATTAAAACATTCAATAGGTAATTTCAAACATGTTATCGCATTTTATTAGTAAAACATGTTTTTAAACGTGTTTTATTGTCAACATATCCGATATAAACTTTTGCAAATATAAACCTTCCCATCGCTTAATGGAATTAGGGCTGGACCCCGTAATGAGAATTACATGAGATACTTTCATTCGTTCTAAGCCTTTACTATGTGTTGTACAATGTAGATCTGTAAAATATAAATGGTGTAGGCTATCGAAAAATAACATGTTTTTAAACCAAACGATACAGCCAACGATAAAACATGACAGACAGACAGACAGACAGACTTTTTATTCAGACTTGTACAAAGTACATCGTCTACAATACATACATATTAGCATATATGATGTCAACGTATATACAAGTAAATGATGAAATATATACAAATGGTATAATTAATCATTTCATTATTATTGTTATTATTATTATTATGTAGTATAGTAAATAAGAGTAGGAGGTTGAACTAAGTAACTACCTTTCAATAGTTAATAAAGCGTTTCTTAATACAATTGATTCTTTAACATATAACAGAAGTTTTATTATTTTTTGTCATGTGATTTCAATGGTGAAATATATACAAATGGTATAATTTATCATTTCATTATTATTATTATTATTATGTAGTATAGTAAATAAGAGTAGGAGGTTGAACTAAGTAACTACCTTTCAATAGTTAATAATGCGTTTCTTAATATAATTGATTCTTTAACATATAACGAAAGTTTTATTATTTCTATCTTGTCATATGATTTCAGTAACTCCAAATATTTGAAAACAGAAGGACGTTTGTAATAGCAACGTTTTAAGTATTTCTTTCTAATATCAATATAACAAGGACAAATACATACAAAATGAAATTCATCTTCTATATCTAAACTATTACAAATTAGGCAATATCTTTCTTCACGAAGTGTTCTATTGCTGGCATATCTACCAGTCTGTATTCTGAGTGGATGCACAGATAGTCTAAGTCTAGTAAAATATAGACGTAAACTTCTTGGCAAAATATCTAAATATGTTTCATATTCCAAACTAGTTTTAATATCTTTGTACAATGTTAACACAGAACTGTTGTTTAAGGTACCACACCAATTTTGTTTAAAGGCATCTAAAACTCTAATTCTAAAGTCATACAAAAAAACGTCACTGTTTATATAAGACGCATTATCGAATACATAAGAAAAACCGTAATCATCTAGTAATTTCTTAACACTGCTAACCCAGTTCGTTTTTCCGCTATTACAGTCCTGTAAAGCGTGTCCATACACAGTCTTTAGAATGATATTGTCAGTATTTATTACTTTCAACCAATATTTCATAATTCTTATGTATCTATTAACATATAGGGGATATCTTCCAAGTTCACCATACACAGCTGCATTGCATGTATTAGGTAGTACCTTTAATAACCTTTTGCAAAATTTTAAATTTGAATTCTTTCAATTTCTTTAGATTTAGTATTGCCCCAAATCTCACATGCATAACTAAGAACAGACACAACAAAGGCATTGAACAACTGACATAAAGTGTTAGGACTCAAATCATATACTTTACATTTACATAATAAAACATTCATTGCCTTAAGAGCTTTACCAACTAAATGCTCCTGATTAAGAGCGAAATTTCCAGTATAATTGAAAATATTCCCTAAATAGTTAAAATCATTCACTACGTTGATAACGTCTCCATTGTAGGTCCAATGCTCACTGGCTAATAACCCGCCACGTTTACGAAACACCATAATTTTAGTTTTGGCAATATTTACTTTAAGTCCCCACGAATCGCAATAATTATTTAATGTATCTAAATGTACTTGTATTTCAGCAGGTGTTTTTCCTACAATGGCCATGTCATCCGCAAATAGCAATAACATTAGTACTATATCATCTAATTGCAAACCTGAATCTATATTATTTTGCAAATATAACTCCAAATCTTCAACAAAAAGAGAAAACAAAAGAGGGGACATTACCTCCCCTTGACGTAAGCCAACAGCATAATTAAAATAATCAGTATAATTAGCACAGGATTTGACACATGATTTGACTTTTTGGTACATATTGCGTATAATTCTAAGTAATTTGCCATTAATACCACATCTATGACATATCTGGTAGTATCTAATATATCATGATTAATATCTGGCAGCAGTATCTAATCTATCATGACTAATATCTGGCAGTATATAATCTATAATGTTTAATATTTGGCAGTATCTAATCTATCATGATTAATATCTGGCAGTATCTAATTTATCATAATTAATATCTGGCAGTATCTAATCTATAATGTTTCATATCTGGCAGTATCTAATTTATCATGATTAATATCTTGAAGAACACATTGTATACTGATTAATATCTGGCAGTATCTAATCTATCTTGTTTAATATCTGGCAGTATCTAATATATATAACGAACAATATCTGGCAGTATCTAATTTATAATGATTAATATCTGGCAGTATCTAATCTATAATGATTAATATCTGGCAATATATAATCTATAATGATTAATATCTGGCAATATCTAATCTATAATGATTAATATCTGACAGTATCTAATCTATCATGATTAATATATGGCAGTATCTAATTTATAATGATTAATATATGGCAGTATATAATTTATAATGATTAATATCTGGCAATATCTAATCTATAATGATTAATATCTGGCAGTATCTAATCTATCATGATTAATATATGGCAGTATCTAATTTATAATGATTAATATCTGGCAATATCTAATCTATAATGATTAATATCTGGCAGTATCTAATCTATCATGATTAATATATGGCAGTATCTAATTTATAATGATTAATATCTGGCAATATCTAATCTATAATGATTAATATCTGGCAGTATCTAATCTATCATGATTAATATATGGCAGTATCTAATTTATAATGATTAATATCTGGCAATATCTAATCTATAATGATTAATATCTGGCAGTATCTAATCTATCATGATTAATATATGGCAGTATCTAATTTATAATGATTAATATCTGGCAGTATCTAATCTATAATGATTAATATCTGGCAATATCTAATCTATCATGATTAATATCTGGCAGTATCTAATCTATAATGATTAATATATGGCAGTATCTAATCTATCATGATTAATATCTGGCAGTATCTAATATGTAGGGATTAATATCTGACAGTATCTAATCTATCATGATTAATATCTGGCAGTATCTAATATATAGGGATTAATATCTGACAGTATCTAATCTATCATGATTAATATATGGCAGTATATAATTTATCATGATTAATATCCGGCAGTATCTAATCTTAACCTATAATGATTAATATCTGGCAGTATATCATCTATAATTATAAATATCTGGCAGTATCTAATCAATCATGATTAATATATGGCAGTATCTAATATATCATGATTAATATCCGGCAGTATCTAATCTTAACCTATCATGATTAATATCTGGCAGTATATCATCTATCATGATTAATATCTAGCAGTATCGAATCTATAATGATTAATATCTTGCAGTATCTGATCTATAATGTTTAATATATGGCAGTATCTAATCTATCATGATTAAAATATTGCAGTATCTAAAATGTCATGATTAATATCTGGCAGTATCTAATCTATCATGATTAATATCTGGCAGTATCTAATTTATCATGATTAATATCTGGCCGTATCTGATATATAATGATTAATATCTGG